>VWYK01023876.1:0-10754 GCA_013399775.1 Semnornis frantzii | reverse complement strand
TATAGAGGGGAGCATATAGTGGAAGGAGATAGTATGGGGTAGGAGAGGATGGGAAAAGAAGCAATGGGATAGGATGAAGAAAGAAAGCAAGACAGGGGAAAGAGACATCCTAAACTATGGGGAGGAAATGTGACTAAGAATTAGGAAGGTTTTTTTTTTCAGTTTTCCAAAGTGAAACACAGTGATGGGCTGTGCTGATTTATCAAACCAGCAATATTTAAAACTATTTTTTTCTTTGCACCACAGATACAAGATATTAAATTTATTACCACAGGAAGCAAGAAGCAAAACTATCCTGAAGAAATTAGTTAAGAATTTGACTTGAACGTTAGTCAGTGCAATGATATAGGTAAAATGTCTAGTTGGATAAGCTGCCTGTCCTAGAGTAGCTAAGAGCATGCTGAAGTCACACACACACAAAAAAACCCAACAAAAAAACAACAACAACAACAAAAAAAGGAACTGTTCATAGAAGACTTTGAATTTTAGTGTTCTCTAACTGCTGTTCTTTAAAGGAACTGTTTCTTGTGTCTTATACCAGCCCTTAATCTACATATGCATGTTATGCCAGGCTTCCATCCCAAAGTCTGTTTTCCAGAGCCAGGGTAGGACTCCACCCTGACTTTCTGTTGAATTAGTCTGACCGTGTGACATTTATATCATTTATTGGAGATACTCTGAAAAAACAACAAACTCTATCCCATTATGTCTGTATGTTTTTTATTTCACTCCTCATTCTCACAGTTTATCTCATCTGATTTCCTTCTCCCTTTGTAACTATTGTTAATTATAATTTCTACTCTGTGTTTCTGGTTTGCCATATCCCTCACCCTTTACACACACTCATATATGTGCATACACATGTATGCACACATACATACACAGAGAGGTGTAAATCTTTCCTTTCCTTTTCTTTCCTCCTTGTTCTTATACCTGTATCCTCCTTCCTGTTCAAAAAAGTAGAAACAAATCAAGCAAACAGCAGTGCCATCAACTTGTGTATAAAATGAACCTAAGTAACCATGTAATTATTCTCACTCTATTGCCACTGCTCTTTATTGCTCTCACTTATTGTGTCATCTTTCATATTGTAAGACTGTAGGCTCCTTGGGGAAGGAACTGCATCATTTATTTTCTCTTTGAAGTACCTTCACCACCTCAGGCACTTTGCAAGTAACAAATAATAATAATAACCATTAATCAGGTAATGGGATCAGTAGAAAGCACCAGTCATTGGCAATTAAAATCTTAGCAACAGTAAGCAGGTTTGTACTTCAGAATTTAGAAAGTGTTCTTTCTGCTTCTTTCTAATTAAGCCAGTTTGCTTTATCCAACAACAAAACCAAAAAAAAAAACAAGTCAACCAAACCCCAAGACCTCTTGAACATATTTGCCTTTTATTTTTAAATTCATATTGAAAGAATGAGTAAAATCTACAGTCCCTATGTTTAAGTGGCCCAAGAATTATAATATGTGTATTTTCTGATCATTCCAAATAGCAGAGATGATTAAAAGTGAGATTATTAGTTCAGCTGAGAGCCCACTGAAATTACTAAAACTGAAGATCTATATCATCAGAACAGGTGAAGAAATTTGATTTCATTAGTTGCTCTTGAAAGCCAGTGAGTTTTCAGCACCTAACTAGCATAATCAAGGATGACTGAGTGCAAAATGACACCTCATTTCCATGCAGCTTGTAGTAGAAGGTATTTATATATTGTAGCTTGTCTATACCACTGGAACCAGACAAATGAAAGCACTTTCCTTCCTTTTTGAGTCCTTCTTGACAAAAGAAACAAACAAGCCAACCATTTTCAATAGTATTTCTGAATGACCAGTTGATATAAGGAATGTTTTTTCACCTGAATGTTAATGACTGGCATGCAGTATATTTCTACTTATTATCTATTAACATCTCATACTATCCATATCTATATCCAAAACTTTCATATAATTATTCTGTATAGCTTTAATTATAGCAAGATACCATATATAGTTGATAAAAAGCCTTTCATTTCAGTTGTAAGACTTAGAAGAATTTCCAGAATAAATGTTAGGAAGATGTTTCCTTTATTACAACAAATGAAGTGTCTTAATTGAGAGTATTGATAGAGACAGACTTTAGGCATAGCTCATTATGTAATTCCACCCAAAGTATCAGTTTAATCTCTGAACACATCCCATTTTCCCCAATACACTATTTTTTTTTAATCTACTCAGTTCTATCATTCTTTCCTGCATAATCTAAACACTTCTTTTGCTTATCCTTAGCTGATTGTTTTATTTCCCTTAAACTTTCTATTGATATTTTTAACCCTAGATATTAGGACATATTAAGAATTCTAACACTAAATAAATACTGAAATACTTGCATGCCCTTACTTTTTCTATATATTTTCAATCTACTATTTGGCCCTAAATTAAGATCATCCTCTATCTTTACCTGGTTTTATACATAAGTTTATAAAGGCATATGCACCCAACCTATCTATATACATACATATATATATATATGTACTTGTGTGTGTGTAAATGGCACATATAATTTTTTCCTGAAAACTCATTTGTCTAAAATGTCATGGTTTAAAGGAGATAAGTGGAAAAGAAAACCACAAAAAACAAACAAATAAACTAACAAAAAATGGCCTACAAAACCAAAAAAACAAGAGAGGTGGAAAGGATGATGATAAATAAAAATAATTTTATTGGCTGAATAACAGAGAGCTGATGATTGTCATCAGCAGCCCACAGTCTAGTTAGATGCTTGTAGATAGTGGTATTCCCCAGAGGCAAATAATGCGTACTTTTTTTTTTTCAACATATTCATCAATGACCTGGATGAAGGATCAGAGCAAGTTTATTGATGATACAAAACTAGGAGGAGTGGGTGATATACTAGAAAGTTGTGGTACCATTCATCAAGACTTGCACAGGCTAGAAAGTTGGGCAGAGGTGAAACTAATGAAGGTCACCAAGAGCAAGTGTATGGTCCTACACTTTGGGAAGAGTAATCTCATGTACCAGTATAGGGGAGGGGCTGGCCTACTGGAAAGCAGGTCTGCAGGGAACAACCCAAGAGTTCCAGTGGATGACAAGCTCACCGTGAGCCTTGTGGCCAAGAAGGCCGATGCTATTGTGGGCTGCATTAAGAGAGCACTGACTAGCATGTTGAGGGAGGTTCTCCTCCCCCTCTACTCTACCCTAGTGAAACCATATCTGGTACTGTGCCCAGATGTGGACTCTCCAGTTCAAAAGAGACAAACCAACGTAAGGCTGTGGAGAGGCTTAGGGAACTGCTCCGTCTCTTTAATGAGACCTGGGTCTGTTTATCTTGGAGAACAGAAGAAAGAAACAGGATCTTAATGCTTATAAATATTTAAAAGCCAGGGAAGAAAAATACGGGATCAGAATCTTTTCAATAGCATCCATCAACAGGACAAGTATAATGGCCACAAATTGGAACATGGGAAGTAGTGCATAAACTTCTTTACTTTCAAGTTAACGGACCACTGGAACAGGCTCTCCACAGTGGTTGTGGAGTCACCTTGTCTGGAGATACTCAAAACCCACCTGGATGTGATCCTATGCAACCTGTTTTAGGAAAACCTATTTTAGAAAGAGAATGAGCTACTTTATCTACAGAGGCCCATTCCAGTCCCTACCATTCTGTGATTCTGTGGTATATACATATATATAAGAATTCCCATAGAGATACAGATGTCCCATATGTTCTACTTTTGTTCTTTTCTATTAGTTTCTTTTTACAGTAACTAAAAACATAATTAATATGTATAATCCATTTAATATTAACCATATAAATTGAATGGTATTCACTTTAGGACAGAAGTCGTATTTTATTTCCGTTATGAGATACATGGCATACCTCTGGCGATTTGACACTGAACTTCAATGTGGATGGCTTAGTTTCTGTGCTTCGTATTCCATATGTTGCCCCAGGTATTTCTTCCTGGAACATATACTTTGGAGGAAGATGTTATTTTCTGTGTCTTTAAAAATTCGCTAGCAGAGCTTCCAGAAGCTCTAGTTAGAGCATGTGATATTTTTAATTAATACAGAATGGATAGGAGTAACAACATAGTCCTCTTTATAAGGCCTTAAAAACACAGCCTGTACATGGGGATCCTGATTTGTCACCATGCTTTTTGACACATGCTTTTGTGCTGTTCAGCTTAATTGATATTATCTGTGAGTCAGGCTAGACTAACATGCTTCCATTCTGCCCTGTTATGATGTTTTGTACTGAGTGAAATCACTGAATTTTCCCATGTTCAAATTTGTAATCACTAGAAGAATTACTCTCATCCATTCAACACAAAATATGTGTTAAGTGTTGGGGAAGAGTAGCAGTGGTGTGGGTTTTGACTGATTTCCCCAAAGGTAGCATGTGGTTCATGAATAAGAAGTTATTCCTACACTACATGATATGGCAGGACTGGATATAGACTTGTGGAAAGAAACAGATGGGCAAGAGTTATACAGGGGCATGGCTTTTGCTCTATTATTTGAGATGAATCACACTTTTAGCAGTTGGTGCTTGTGGAAAAAGTGATGGGAAGAAGTAAAAGCTCATTTAATCCATTCCCTGCACTGTAACCCTGAATTATGTTGTATTTTGTAATATTTCACTTGATATTTGCTGTCTTCTTTTTCTATTCCTGGACCCTAAGTAAATTTTGTGACACATCTTGTGGTGTATTTTGGCCCTCAACTGCCAGATACTGCACAGATCACTTTACCATTACAGTGCTGGGTATTTGATGTAACTCTTCTGTGATCAAGACTGATAAGTGATGGTGTTCAGGCCTACTAGTTGTGGTATACAACTGGCCCTTTATCCATTAACCCACATTTCAAACAGAAGTGTGACATTATTTAGAAACAAGGAATGCCTTCTCTGAGCTGCACACCCGCTAGCGTTTTATTTTGTTATGCTGCTTGAACTTGATCTATTACAAGGCTTCAGTAGCATTTGATTTACATTACAACCAGGTTAATATTAAGTGATGTTGTTGCAGGCACTAGTTTCACATGCATTGCTTTGCAAGCACTGCACCCTTTGGTTTTGACAGATTTTTGTGCTATGCTACTCAATGACTGGGCACATATTGAGTAAAATCACTGAGCCAGGTTTTATAAATACATAGCTGATGATTACTTTTCCTTACACAGCCTCATCTGCAGTCTCATGCCCTGCAGTTCACTGTCTTTAACCAGCGTGTGTCTCTGATAATTGGTTTTCTTCTGGCATTCTCTCTGGAGCTAGTGTTGAGTGGGAGTGTGTTGCAGGCTGCTCTTGTCCTTTCATGTGGGAGGAGATATTGTGATCTCAGCCATGACCCTTGCAGTTAGCTTCTGAACTGCCTAAATTCTTGCTTCTTCCCATAGGCTTTAAACAAGAACTATGTTCTGAGCTTGTGACTGACAATTACTTCACTACCTGTTGTGTTTCATGGGCCAGTGCTACCAGAGATCTTGTGGATAGCCCTGTATGAGGAGGATAAGGTAATTTTTAGCGAGACCTTCTTTGATCGTCAAACTGCATCAAGGGAAGAAACAGGGACTGTACGGAGGAAAAGAGAGATGAGGAAATGATCAATGGATCATAAGCTGTCAGGAAATATTTGTCCTGCCAACGCTGTAGCCATCATTATTCCTTCAAGATTTCATTTGAGTTTTTTCTTCTTCATGGTTGTCTGTGTCTGCCTAAGTGTTTATTCCCAACACATTTAGTGGATGATGTCTTCAACCAAATACCAGGGTGTGACATATCTTACAGTATCTTTGGCACATTCATCACTGCAAGACTGCAGTATTTGTCAGGGAAAGTACACGGAGTAATTTTCCTTTCCTCTAATTTCTTGTGAACAGACGCTGCCCTTAGATGGACAAAAATTCCTTATGACCCGAAGATACCCTCTAGCTTATTTGATAGGTCTTAGGGTATTAGCTAGTATAAGGTAACCTTAAAAATAACTTTATATCAGTACAGATATCAGCTTAGCAAGGCATAATAAAAATGATAGAAAATATAAGAACAGATTGTCTTTAGTTACGGTTAAGTAACTGGGACATGTTAGTAATAAGCCAAACAGAGGTCAACAGAGCAGTTGAGTTATATGTGGCACAGATTATTATATTTTTTTAATTGTCATGGTTTTATAGAGGAGACAGAAGCTCTTTCACCCCTCCCCAAAGAAGTAAAAGACAATGTTCCACACAGGACTGGAAAGACTTGGAAATTTAAATGCAAGTGCTATTCACAACTATATACAACTGTATAAAAACATAGAAAATACGTAAAATCATATTCAGACTTGGCCCAATTTTTCCCAATGTGGATTTTCCAAAACCTCACTAGGTCAACATCATCTAAAACCTCTCTCCCCCAACCAGGACTCAATTCCTCCCTTCTCCTCCCTTACCTCCCTACCCAGGCCCAAATGATGCAGTAAAAATTAGTCATGCTGCTCAAGGCCAAAAACCTCAACTGCCCCAGAAATACTAGAGAGATACCAGTTCAACACACTAGGAGAAGAGAGAAGAAAGAAGAGCAGAATAGACAGAAATGTCCATTCATAAAGGGGAGATCAGGAGCAACAGGGTGAAATAGGAGCAGGAGCAGTAGGATGGAATAACAAAAGATTACATTTTCCAGTATCTAGCTCCCTATGCCTATCTGTTCCTCAAAAGACTTCTCTATGGCTCTTAAGAGATTCAGTCTTATACCCACAACATTCCTCTCCTATATTTCACCCCATCTCCTCCATTTCATTCCATCTCCTCCATCTAACTATTCAATGAACTAGAAACAATCTCTAGATGATATGTAGTAAAGTCCAAACAGCAAATCATTCTTTAGAACAGTCTATCACTCAGGATGAGGAAAGCAGTTCTTCCTCTCATCAGATGAAACAGGACTTCCCAGGTGACACAGAATTTGAGTCCCTCATATATCTGATGAGCATCACAGTTGTCTGAAAAAGAACTCATAATAACTTCACCATTCTCTTGCATTAACCAATACATATGACCTGGACCTTTGGCAGAAACTACCCCTCGGATAGCTTTATCCTCACCCGAAGAAGGAGAAACCCACACAGTTTCCCCCAATAGGTTCTTTTCACAAACAATAGGAACTCTATCTTCATCTGCATCATGGGCATTATACATCAGTAACTGTCCGTTCTTACTCAAAGTGAGATTGTTTTGCACTACATCAAAGACTGCTCACTGCAGATTCTCTGGGGCTCCACTTTGTTCCTATAGAGTCTGGATCAGTCCCATCAGTCCACAACCAGTCCAAATGGTTCAAACAATGTGTTTCCACCCCTAAAGCAGTCAAGTCAGGTATCTGAGTCTAGTGACTCCTTCCATTCCTCCAGGTGAATGCAAACTGTGACTTCATTCTGATGCTCAGCTTCCAGCACATTCAGGACTGGAGATCCCTCTGTCACACCAGAAATACGAATGAGTTCCATCTCTTCAACCTGCCAAGCTGTTAGTTCCATATAGTCCAATAAATCCAGTTGTCCCACTCCTCCATCTAGTTGGTGGCAGGGCCTCACTAATTTTGAGCACATGGACTGGTATCACTGCCACTGGCAGCACCATCTGCTGAGCTAGCAGAGCTGCTCTGGGAAACTGGTAGCTACCCTCTTGGCAGCGCCACCTCTGGTGTTGCCACCTAGCAATTCCTCTACTCTGGCTACCAGATCAGAAGTGGGTTTACTATGCCACCTGTTCATATTCTCACCATAGTCATGTAGAACCTTCCTCCTGTGATTGGTTTGGCCCAGCTTAAGCGGGTCTTTTAATCATAGAATCATAGAATGGTTTAGGTTGGAAGGGACCTCAAGGGTCATCTAGTTCCAACCCCCTGACATAGGCAGGGACACCTCCCACTAGCAGAGGTCACTTGAGGCCTCGTCCAGCCTGGCCTTGAACACCTCCAGCGAGGGAGCAGCCACAACCTCCCTGGGTAACCTGTGCCAGTGCCTCACCACCCTCACTGCAAAGAACTTCTTCCTGACATCCAGTCTAAATCTTCCCTCTGCCAATTTAAACCCATTACCCTTAGTACNTGCTCTCCAGCCATTCACCACCCAGCCTGGATTTGTGCTTGGGATTGTGCCTACCCAGGACCTTACACTTGGCCCTGTTGAATTTCATGAGGTTGGCCTGGGCCCACCTCTCCAGCCTGTCCAGGTCCCTCTGGATGCCATCCCTGCTCTCTAGCAAATTAACTGTGCCACACAGCTTGGTGTCATCTGCAAACTTGCTGAGGGTGCACTTTTAGGAGCATTATTTGATTCTGATGACTGAGACACAGACCATTCAGAAGAAGAAGAAGTATCATCCTTCGCCAATTTGGACACAAATATCTCAAACCTATCAGTCCTCCCATCCAACTCCTTTACATCCATCATCCCCTCAGCCACTTCTCTATTTTCCCATTCAGTTTCTCATCCAACTGCTCAATGGCTGCAACAAGTATATCCTGAGACAGGCTATCAGTCAACTGCCTCATTTGATTGGCAGAATTGCTAACAGTGGGAGGATTCCTTCTGTCTCCTACCCCCATAAGTCTGCCTCCCAAGGTAGGAATACAGCATGTAGGGACAAGTTGGACTCGTTTTTTCAAAGGTGATTTCCCCACAGGTACACCATCAGGGTCTTCAACTCCAATATCTCCATAGAATATTTCTCTCACTGGCATCTCTCACAAGCACTTAACACTCTGTTCCATGGCTGAGTAATAGATGCTTGCTATGCACAAATTAGAATAATCTTATATTAATGATGTCAAATTATTTCATATAAACTGACAAGAATTTATATTAGCAATACAATAATAATTGAAAGATTTGCACCAAGATATTGTTCCTCTTGTATTTATGCCAAAATTCTCATCTGTAGATGTCCTGAGAACATCGTTGGAATACAGACATTGAAGTCCAGGAAATTAGACAAGATTTCACCCCTAATAAGTTGGTCACTTTTCAGTAATCTTTACAATAAAATATAAAGATTTGTGTGTAAATATCTGGATGTGGGGTTTTTTTCTTATAAATTATTCTTCAGTCACAGATTTCATAAGCTGTTTTTTTGTAGCTATAATAATTTATACGAACCACACCTTGTCCTTTCTAAACAACTTTGTAATTTCTTTATTAATTCAGTTTTTAAAATAAAGACTTATTGGATGGGTATGTATGGGCAGGTGTGTTAATGTTTATTGTTTGCCAGTCTGTTTTTCATGAATAGGTTCCTTAAATTCCCTGGACTCTCAGCTTGTATCTGAGTGTCAGTAGTACCTGATATTGTTTGGCCATTTTGCTTGCTTTTCAGTGGTAAACTCAGTGACTACTCATCAGTTACTGATAGATTTGGCAACAGAAGCCAGAGATTTGCCTGGGTAATATCTTCACCTTGACATTTAATTTCTCCTCAATCATTTTGAGCAAAATATTCATCTTCCAGTTTCTCTAGGGGTTCAGTCACAGAGATGTGACATCAAGGTTTTGCTTGGGGTTCATTTTCAATTTGCCCTCATCTCTTCCTTTGTTGGTCCTACAGTGTATTCCTTTCTGTTTTTACTAACTTTCAAAACATCTGCAGCTACTTCTTATGTTCATGTAGCTGCATAATGCCCCTATTCTGGAGATAACAAGGAATCTCTATTTTCCCTCCTACAAAAGCATCTAATGCAATTTTACTCTATACACAGTTAGGAACTTCTGACATTGACTTCCATACGCCTACAAACAAGCTTTAAGTAGGTTTTGCTATAGAACTTTTAGAGTCAGCTCAACATTTTTTTCTTTCGTCTGAGACATTTGCATGAAGTGTTTACATGTCAAATAGGTTCAGGTGCAATTCATATTGCAGTGCATGAGACCACAAATCCAGTCATGCTTCTAAAATTAAGTGCCAATACCACTAAACAAGAGATAAAAAACCCAATTGATTCCAGGTCCTGGAGAAAAAAATACATTGCTTGTTCTGTGTCCTTAGTTCTTAATACCAGCCCTTTTAATGAAGATTTGTCTAAGAGATATCTATGTGGAGTACTCTAAAACAGAGACAGGGAATAAGCTGTCCACTTGCTCCCTTGCTCTCATTCACTTAGCAATGTTAACATGCTCTTTAAGACTCTATTACTGTGGCTAAGAGGGAAGCATACTACTGAGGGGAACATCTTTCCTACTCTTCTTGCTGGTCCTCTCTGAAGACTGCCAGTTCATTTTGTGCAAACTTCCAACCCATTGTTTGAGATCTGTGGAAGACAAGTGCTGAGTCAGTTTGGACTCTTTACTTGCTATGCAAATTTCTACTCCTAAAGGTGCAATTTCCTAACAAATACCAGATGATAAGTTCTAAAGGACCGTACCCTTGTCTGTCTTTTGAGATTCGATGTTACTTTGACATCTTTTTATCATACATTTCTTTTTACTTAGAAAGCTACAATACCAGCTTCTATTTTATTTGGATCTATTTTAATTTCCAACTGCTTTTCTCTTTAAAGTGCTTCCCATATGTTTTAAATATTACTTCTAGAGTGCAATAACGTTTCTCCTTAGCCTTCTTTTCTGCAGACTACCCTTAGTCCTCACAAGTTCCT
The DNA here is from genome assembly GCA_013399775.1 of Semnornis frantzii. Lineage (NCBI taxonomy): Eukaryota > Metazoa > Chordata > Aves > Piciformes > Ramphastidae > Semnornis > Semnornis frantzii. The sequence continues at coordinate 112 of VWYK01023876.1, read as the reverse complement.
TCAGTCACTCTTCATTCTGTTTGTTCTCCATATCCTTTGCTAGCTTTGCTGCCCTCCTCTGGACTCAGTTCCACACCTCAACGTCATTTTTGTAATGAGGAGCCCAAAACTG
>VWYK01023872.1:8491-39554 GCA_013399775.1 Semnornis frantzii | reverse complement strand
CACAGTATTGTACTCTGCAAAGAAACATCAGGAAACTGTCTTAAAAACATTATACAAAGGTTCTATACGTACTGATTATAAATACACAAAGCACTCAAAATTCCCCAGATGTTTGGAATGTGTGTTTCTGGTGCAAAGTAGGAGCAAATGGTGCCTTGTGGCTCTAGGCTGTGATATGGAGGCTGTACAAACATGAGCAGGTTGCTTAAACTGGGTATCTGCTGCTCCATATGCAACATGAAGGTGTTAAGCACCTCAAAATACCCAGAAAAAAACTGAAAAGGTTTCTGCAGGCAAAATACTTTGGTGCTGTCCCGCTGTAATTTGTGCAAGCTTCATTCTGCTTTTATACTTTTACTGATGGAGAGTGTTTGAAACAGGTTTTCCACCAAGCCATCTGAAGCCATAGCTCTCTTAAAAGAGAGCTCATCAGTTCTCTAAGATGTCTTGAAAATGCATTGTGGCTCACACCAATTATAGGCTCTTAGAACAATTCAGGTTGGAAGGGAATGTGGGAGGTTCCTAGAAGAGGCTCCTGGTCAAAATAGGGCCAAAAATTAAATCAGACCAGGTTTCACAGGGCATTGTCCAGTTGGGGCTTGGAAACCTGCACATCTTCTCTTGGCCCTCTGCTCTGTTATTCTTTTTGGTTTTGTTTTCTTGTATGATTTGTTTTTTCCCTTCTCCCTTGTGTCCAGTCAGAACCAAACCAGTTCTGATTTGTGCCTTTGTCTGCTGTTCTCCTGTCACACATCTCTGTAACAGGCTTAGCTCCATTTCTTGGTCTCTTCCCTTTAGCTATTACGGGGTGCTGTTAGGTCACAGAATCATACCTGGATTGGAAAAGACCTTTAAGATCATTGAGACCAATCATTATCCTAACATGAAGTCTTTGACTAAACCACATCCCTGCATGACTCTTAAATACCTCCAAGTATGGATGACTCCATCACCTTGCTGGTCAAGCCATTCTAATGTCTGATAACCCTTTCAGTAAATAAATTCTTCCTAATATCCAACCTTGGCAAGGTGTCCCCCCACCCCAAGCCATCCCTTTCCTGGGCTGAGTAAACCCTAATCCCACAGCCTTTCCTTACAGGACCACTGCTCCTGTCCCGTCCAGCTTGATGACCCTCTCTGAGTTCTCTCTAGTTAACTGATGGTCCCAAACTGCATCCATCGGTCTAAGAAGGGATGAATAAAGAGGAATAATGGCTTCATTCTACTATGGTGTTGTTGGTACTGCCCAGAATATTTGCTGGTTTTGCAGCCCCGCTGGCCTACAGCCAACCTGCTGTGCCCCTAGCCCTTTTGGCAGAGCTGACCGGGCAGTGCCCAGCCTGGATCCCTGCAGGGGATCCCTCCTAACCAGGTGCAGGCCTTTGCCTTTGTCCCTGTTGATTTTCATGAGGTTCCATCTGGTCCATTTCCCTCTTCTGGTGCTTGTCCCTCTGGATGGCAGCCCTGCCTTCTGGCATACCAGCTGCACCTCTTGGTACATCATGCGTATGCTTGATTTTAACCCAAAACTTAGTTTAGACTTAAAAAATCAATCTAAGTATCAAAGCCAATATTCATCCTCCACAGAATTTCACTGATTTTAGCAATAAGTTTTTTTCAGAAATACTTTATAAAGAGAGTTTTCCTTGACTGGAAGAAAGTTCATGACTCTGCAAACCTTTCCTCTCTGTTTTCAGCAGTGAGTAAACCTTCCCCTGCAACTCCTTTAGATCACATATACCTGCCAGCTCACAACTTTCCTCACTAAAAAAAAAACAGGAAAGCAAACAAATCTTACATTCCTGCCTCCCACCACCAGTTCAGGATGAAGTTAAATACCAAAGAAGATTTGTTCTCAGAAGAAAGTGAGCCAAGTGTGAAAGAAGAAATCAGTATATTGCCAGAGGAAAGCTTTTCTCTGATTCTGCTAGAGGGTGCAGGTATTAGGTTGTATCCCACTTGGGTTTAGGATTTTTGCTACTGCTGTATTGCCTGAAGCTCAGGCACTGGTAAGATACTGATGGAGTATTTGATGTGAGCATGGAAAGGACATAAAACTGCTGAAGCGGGTCCAGAGGAGGCCACCAAGGTGATCAGAGGGCTGGAGCACCTCCACTGCAGGGACAGGCTGTGAGAATTGGGGCTGTTCATCCTGGAAAAGAGAAGATTCTAGAAAGACCTTAAAGCAACCTTCCATTACCTGAAGGAGATCTATGAGAAAGTTGAGAAGGGACTTTTTACAAGGTCTTGGAGTGATAGGATGAGAGGGAATGGATTGAAGTTTGAGGAGGGCAGATTTAGACTGGAGATTAGGAAGAAATTTTTAACACTGAGGGTGAGGAGACACTGGAACAGGTTGCCCAGGGAGGTCATGAATACCTCCTCCTTCAAGGTGTTCAAGGCCAGGTTGGATGAGGCCTTGAGCAATCTGGGCTAGTGAGGGAGGCATCCCTGCCCATGGCAGGGATGATGGAAGTAGATAATCTTTGAGATCTTTTCCAACTCAAACCATTCTGTGATTCTCTGAGATAACACTTTAACCATAAAGAGGACTTTATTCTTTCAGCAAAGAATGTTCCTGATGTTTTGCCAGCACGTGGAAGCTTTATATTTTAACAGAATCTTTGGCTTTTGATCTAACAGACATAGAAAGGGAGTCACAGACTCCTTTGGGTTGGAAGGGAGCTTAAATACCATCTAGTTCCACCCCCCCTGCTGTAGGCAGGGACACCTTCTCTACTAGGTGAGGTTGCTCAAAGACTGATCCAACCTGGCCTTTATGTATTGTGCTGAATTTTCTTTCTACCTGAAACCAATCTTGCAGGCAAGAATTGTAGAACGTTTTGCTCTCACTGGAGGACTGGAGCATGCTGAAAGTGAGTGCCACAGCATCCTGGTGAGCTCCCCAAATGAATGTAATTCATTACCAATAATAAAATGCTATTCCACTCTGGAGAATGACTATTCAAAAAGGGTCCTTATTTAATCAGTAGAGTAAGTCCCCACGTACATTCAGACACACATGAAACCCATTAGTGACATTGTGATGGGGTTTATTGCTTTTTACTTCTCTTAGCATTGCAGAACCACTTGAGCTTTGGGCATGCTGGAATGTCCACTTTCTTGTGGTATATCCACCTCTGGCACAGCACAGAGGCTCTCAGGTCCATCTGAGTGCTATCAATAGTGGCACTGCTAACCCAAGTTCTGATTAGTAGCCTACCCTGGCCACTGAAAGGGCTGGGACTGCACAGGTTTTGCTGAGAGTCTTATTTCAGTTCTCAGGGGTTTGACCATTGTGTATACTGTCCAAGTGGACAGAAGGAACCAAGCTTAACTCTGACCCTGGGTGGTGGTTATTGCATGTTTCATTGCCCAGCTGAGTACTCTTGCCAAGTTAATACAAAGTATTATATTTTTGAGCAGTGACATTATAGAATTGTTTTGGTTGGAAATGATTTAAGATCAATGAGTCCAACCTTCAACCCAACACCACCATGGGGATTAAACCATGTCCCAAAGCACCACGTCCACACATTTCTTGAATGTCTGTAGGGATGGTGACTCCTCCACCTCTCTGGGCAGCCTGTTCCAGTGCCTGACCACTACCAGCAAAGAAATGTTTCCTAAGACTCTACCTAAACCTCCCTTGGTGCAATTTCAGGCCACTGCCTCTCGTACTCTGAAGTTACTGGATGTGAGATGATACAGAGCCCTCGAAGCCAGAGCTGCAGTCTGGGATTTGATTGTGCACACCGAATTTCAGCACGGTTTGACCAAAGGGGTTTGGCTTGGTTTTGCTTTTAGTGGATGTACTGGAGGAAACTTCCATTTCTAGCTGATCATCATTCAGGGGACTAAGGTGAGGTTTAGGTTGGATATTAAGAAAAATTCCTTTTCTGCAAAAGTGGTCAGACATTGGAACAGGCTGCCCAGGGAGGTGGTGGAGTCACCATCCCTAGAGGTGTTCAAAAAATGTGTGGACATGGCACTTTGGGATGTGGTTTAATGGCCATGGTGGTGTTAGATTGAAGGCTGGACTCATTGATCTTAGAGGTCTTTTCCAACCAAAATGATTCTATGATTCTGTTCTGTGATTGTGGGAATGGCAGGTCAGGTGCTGCTGGAGACACAGAGAGGCTAGTGCCCTGAGACTGCATTTTAGAATAGGAAAGAGAGAGGAGGGAGGTAAAATTCTTCATGTTCCCTCATGCAGCCTGGGATAATAATGGTTAGAAAGCAGAAAAACCGCCAGCAGGTTCAAACTGAGAGCCAGGCAAGTGAATTTTCAGCTCAGGCAGCCTGTACAAGGAGATAATGATGTTAATTCCTGGGAGTAGTGAGCTGGACTCTGATCAACCTTGTGCGAGCAGGTGTGCTCCAGAGATAGTGAGAGGGCAGAGAAACAGGTTAATTACTATTTTTAGCAATGCAATAAGGACAGACTGGACAAGTTAGCACCATTTCCTTGATAAATGTTAGATTGTGGGTGCTCAAGGAGCATAAGTATCCGAAATGGTAACTGCTAGTTGAAAACTGTGCATAAACTGGACAGAGACAGGTTTCATACTCAGAACATATTCACTCCTTCACTGTGAGGATCAGTCTGCTCCTATACCCTACCATGCCTTCAGCATCCTTCAGGTGCTCCACACTAAGCCTAGCCCTGGTGAGAGGCAACCAGCTGCTAAGTGCTGGGGGAGGTCTCTCCTTGGAGCCAGTGCTGCCTCTGGTACCACCACCTAGTGTCAAGAAAGTAGTTCCTCTTGGAAGGAGGAATCTTAGGCCTCCTGTACTCGGGCATGGGGCAGGGGCAGAGATATAAAAAGAGAGGTCAGGGAGAGGGATTGTCCCTAATGCTTGTTTTGAGTAGAGAAAAAGATAGAAGTGAGACAAAACTGAAGCAGATAGACCAGATCGTCTTAGGACTACTTCTAACAGCCCAGAAGAATGAAGTAAGAGATTCATGAGCTGGAAGCCATCATGGCTTAGAGACACCTGAGGTGGAGACAGATAAGCACTGAGGAGAACCTGAGGGAAAGGGAGGATGCTCTCAGTATTAAAGCATCTAACTTGAGCCCTTTTTATCATCAAGGTATGGGATAGGTGTCCTAGAGAAAACAGACTCTGACCACCAAACTGGATTTGAGTTGTCTTGATGGCCAGGTAGTTAGGGGTCTGATGGTAAAAATCCTCTTGCTGTGCTCTGCTCTCTTGTGTCACTTGGTCAGCTCTGTACAGATCAGAAACTTTAAGAAGTTATTCATACCCTTTATTTGCAAGTTGTAATGAGTCCCTAAGATGGTGATCTGTTCTGGAATAGAGTTAATTTTCTTCCCGGCGTACATGTCTGTACAGTGAGGGTGATGAGACACTAGAACAGGTTCCCTAGGGAGGTTATAGAAGTATTCAGGGTCAGATTGGATGAGGCCTTGAGCAACCTTGTACAGGGCTGTGGATTGGATTTAGTGTAATTCCACACTGATGTCTCAGTTATTGCTGAGTGGCACTTATCCTTAGTTAAGGACTTTTCAGATCACATTCTCTGCCAGCTATGAGGTGCACAAGAAGCTGGGAGGAAACATAGCCAGGACAGGTGACCCAAAGTGGCCAAAAGGCTATTTCATGCCATAGAACATAATCCTCAGTGTGTAAACTGGGGGTGATTGGCAGGAAGGGTGATTTGCAGCTTGGGGACTGGCTGGGCATTGGTCAGAGGGTGGTGAGCAGTCACATCATGCATTGCTTGTTTTCCTTGCATTTTATTTTGCTCTTTCTTTGCTGGATACATCATTATATTACTTGTAGTTATTAAATTAGTTGTTGTCTTTGCTTTTGATTTTGCTTCTCCTCCCCATCCTGCCAGGGCAGGGGGAGGAGTGAATGAGTGGCTGCTTGGTGCTCTGTTGCCAGCTTTGATTAAACCCCAACATGGCATCTTTCTCTATTATTTGCTCCAGTTATCACAGATTTAAGAGACCCTGCTGAACCATAGTGTCTCTCCTGAGATAAAGTTACCATAGTTTAAAAAGCTTGCTCCCTGTTTTACTACTTGCCTTGGTTTCCTTGGGTAAATGGGATGGAAAGAAGGCTGCCTACTTTCATGAAGTACTGTTTTCTTAAGTGGGAGTCTCACAGACACATGAGACTGGTGAAGGCTGGTGAGGGGGCTGAAACACAGCCCTATGAGGAGAGGCTGCAGGAACTGGGGTTCTTCAGCCTGGAGAAGAGGAGGCTCAGGGTAGACCCTACTGCTCTCTACAACTACCTGAAAGGAGGTTGTAGCCAGGTGGGGGTTGGTCTCTTCCCCAAGGCAACCAGTGACAGAACAAGAGGACACAGCCTCAAACTGTGCCAGGGCAGGTTTAGGCTGGATGTTAGGAAAAAGTTATTCACAGAAGGAGTGATTGCCTTAGTGCCATGGTTTAGTTAATTAGAAGGGCTAGGTGATAGGTTGGACTTGATGATCCTAGAGGTCTTTTCCAATCTGGTTAATTCTGTGATTCTGTGACTCTAAGATCTACAAAACCTCACCTAAGTGGGGTGTCTTTTGTCATGTGCAAAGGGAGATAGTTTCAATTTCTGTGTAAACCCATCTCCACAGCCAGCAGACTGGAGGGGGGGAAGATGCCCTAACTCAGCATTGTTGTGTGCACGTAAGTCTCCTACTTACACGAATACAAACACTTCATGTAATTTATTTATTTAGACCTTCCCAGGATGGCTCAAACTGCAGTCTTAGGTAAGAGGGAGTCAGTTCATTACTGAATTGTGGAGGACTGGCTGCTCAGGTGATGGTGGCTCTCATTTATTTCTGCTTACTAAGTCATATGATAAGAACTGTTAAAATACTCCCAATCCTGACCTGGTGATTTCTCTGACTGCTAATGCTGTCACTGACAGAGGGATGTTAGGCAGGTGGGAAGAAGTTTGTAAAGCTGACTGTTTCAAAAGACATCTCCCAGTTTGAAAACAAAAATGATGAAAAAGCTGAGTGCTTTTGCTTCCTCAATGGGACACAGATTCACAGCGACTCTGCAGCTCCACACGTGCCAGCTCAGCTCACTGCCTTCAGTGATAGATCAGCAGTAAGATCTGGAGTGTTGTGTCCAATTCTGAGCTTCCCAATTAAAGAAAGGCAGGGGACTGCTGGGGAGAGTCCAACAGAGAGCCACAAGGATTGCAAGGGGACTGGAGCATGTCTCCCGTGAGGAGAGGCTGAGGGACCTGTGGCTGTTTTGCCTGGAGAAGAACAGACTGAGGGAGGATAATCTCTATGCTGATCAATAGCTCAAGGTGGGGATCACCCACCCTGGCACACAAGCTGGCAGGGCTTGTTGAAAGGGCTTTAAACTAGGCTGGAAGGGGGAGGGGGTCAAACACAGCAGCACTAGAGACAAACAAAAGGAGGGTAAGGGTGGTAGGCCAGAGGTAGGGCTAAAACCAGCAGCCCAGATGAAGTGTGTGTGCACTAATGCAGGCAGTATGGGTAATAAACAAGAGGAGCTGGAAGCCTTGGTACAAGAGGAAAACTATGATGTTCTGGCCATCACAGAAATGTGGTGGGATGACTCACACAACTGGAGTGCTGTAATCAGTGGCTACAGACTCTCCTGAAGAGACATGCAAGGGAGAGGGAGTGGATGAGTGGCCCTATATAATAGAGGTGATCTGGATGTTGTGGAAGTAGAGGTTAAGGATGATCAAGTTGAGTCCCTAGGGGTAAGAATTAGGGGGAAGCCCAACAAGGCTGCCATCCTGGTTGGAGTCTGTTATAGACCACCCAACCAGGAAGAAGAGGTTGATTTATTCTTTAAGCAGCTGGAGGCTGCCTCAAGATCACTTGCCCTTGTTCTTGTGGGCAACTTTAACCTGCCAGACATCTGCTGGGATTCTAACACTGCAGAGAAGAGGCAGTCTAGAGGGTTCCTAGAGTGTATGGAAGACAACTTCTTATCTCAGCTGTTTCATGAGCCTACCAGGAGTGCAGCCCTGCTTCTGTGACTCAATGATCAAGAGGATGGGACTGGGCTCCTCTCAGTAGTGTCCAGTGACAGGACAAGGGACAGTGGGTACAAACTAGAACACAGGAGGTTTGATTTGAGCATCTGTGCTGTGAGACTCCTGAAGCACTGGACTATGCCACCCAGAGAAATTGTGGAGTCACCTCCTTTGGAGACTTAAAATTCACTTGGGCACATTCCTGTGTAGTATGATCTAGATAATGCCCTGATTTGGAAGGGGGTGGGACTAGATGATCTCTAGAGGTCCTTTCCAACCCTACTATTCACTGATTCTGTGGTTACAGATGGAGACAGTTTCTAAACAGAAAGGCCAATGTTTTGCAGAGGAAAGGAAAACATGTACTTGAAAATGTCTGAAAATGCCTGGCAGTGTTAGCAAGCAAGTCTGTGGCTATATGCAGCAGTAGCTTCACTCCAGTGGGGATTCAGCCTGTTGTAATTCCCATGGTGTGTTGTGTTGTCTCTGACATGCAGCTCCCTCGCTGTCAATAAAAATAAATGTCTATCTGAAGTCTGCAGCCAAGAGAGTTTCTTTCATTTGAATTTTGTGTGAGTTTAGCTTAGCTGGTTCTGGTTTGCTCTTTGCTAGATTTTCTACAAGACCTTGCTGACTCTTCCACAAGTCTTTTGCAGACTAACCAAGCTGAGAAGCTTCTCCAGTTTAAAGGTTCCTGTCAGGGGATTCTCAGAGAGCTGCTGTGGCAGCTGCATGGCAAAGTCAGATCTTGTCAGCTGCAGAAGAATTAAGGTGACTTGTGTTGGTTTCTAATGGCAGATTTTCCATCAGGAAATATTGCTTTGAAAAGTAGACTTCCTATGGGAATATATCAATTTCCACAAAATGCCAGAGTCTTTATCAGTCTAGGAGAAAATAAAAATGAAATGTTTTGACCTTACCATGATGAAGCGTTCAGATTGTTTGCTTTACTTGTAGCTGTAGTACAATATATTTTAGTCTAAAATTGACATGAAACACTTCAATTCTAGTTCCTTTACGCAAAAGCATCTGCTCCTAAGGTGTTCTCCTGTATCAGATTTTATTTCCAGGAAGCTTCAGATTTATTCTTATTTGTTCTTTCATGTGGAACGAAAAGAAAAAGAAATCCTGGTGCTTCCTTCACGGCAGAAATTCAGATTGCTGCAGGGATCCAGCACCTATTCAGTACCGTGGGCATTGGAAAGACCAACTGGTGCATAGCTGGAGTACCACAAAAAGCAAACAAGCAAAAAACCCCACGGGTTCAAATCTGTTCCCAGTAAATATTTGAGTAATTTCAAAGTATTCATCAACTCCAGTCTGTCCATGAACAATTCACAAACAACCAGCAAGTGCCAGATTTCCCAAACAAACCCTTCGTTGCCAATAGTTTGCCTCTTGCCTGTGACTGAGATGTCATTAGGAAGCCAACTGTTCTTAAACTAGCCTTTTACCCTCTCCACAGTAAAAAACTGCATGTGAGAAGCAGGACAGTAGAGTTTATGGGAAAGGATAATTTGAAAACCTTGCTCAGGCATCTCATCATAAAAATATTTACTGCACTTCATCCAAGGGTTCCCAAGCCCAGTGAACATCATTACTTCCATTTTAGTAGCAGAAAGAACAAGGCAAAAGGAGAAAATGCACAATTTATCTCAGATCCCATTTCAGATGAGCTGAGTATGGAACGAGCTCTCTGGGGTTTCAGTTTGCAAAGCAGTATCAATGGAATGAAAAATTGGCTTTTTGTAATAACAGATATTAGTGTGGCCTTTGTCACATAAGGCACTGGATAACTCCAAATATTCAATGTAACAGTTTCCCTAGCAGGCTTACAGTAGAATAGGCTAGAATTATTTTGGCTGGAAAAGACCTCCAGGATCATGCAGTCCAACCATCAACATAACACTACCGTGGCCATTAAACTATGTCCTGAAGTGCCATGTCTACATGTTTCTTGAACACCTCCAGAGATGGTGACTCTACAACCCCCCTGGGCAGTCCCTTCCAATCCCTGACAACCCTTGAAGGAAAGAATTTTTTTCCCTAATCTCTAACCTAAAACTCCCTTGGCACAATTTGAGGCCATTTCCTCTCATCTTGTCACCTGATATGAGGGAGAAGAGACCAATCCCCACCTCACTCCAACCTCCTTTCAGGGAGTTGTAGAGAGCAATGTTTCCCCTCAACCTCATCTTCTCCAGACTAAACCATCCCAGTTCACTCAGCTGCTCCTCACCAGCCCTGTTCTCCAGATCCTTCACCAGCTTTGTAGACTTTATCTGGACACACTCCAGCACTTCAGTGTTCTTTTTTTTCAGTGAGGGACCCAAAATTGAACCCCGTACTTGAGGTGCAGCAATAGAAGTCTATACATGCTTCCTTTTCCAGATGTGGAAAATCAGACATAGATTGCAGGTTATTTTACAACATTTGGGGCTGTCACTGCTGTCTCAGCCTTTTGTGGCCTCCTCTTTATCTGTCACTCTTTCTATCATCTCTGAATTCACCTTTACATCAGCTGCTGAAAGTGCTTTGATTTCTAGATGTGCACACAGGTAAACCATTCCACAGTCAGACTAAAGGTAAAACTGAGTAAAGAAAAAGCCTCCACAGTGAGGCAGCTTGCTGAAAGCAGGTGGTGGTGATTCCATCCTTGATTGTTGCTTAAGGACCACTATTTGCAAGGACCTTATCCCAGGAGGACTTTTTTGGGGAGAAACCATGGGGGGAAGTCTTCTTGAAGAGGTGTCATCTGTCATGACAAGTTGCCTGTCCTGATGAGCCTGGTGCTGAGACCACATTATGATGACTGATGAGGCTGTCTGGAGCAGTTAACTCATCCATTTGTAATCATTTCTCTTACAGGCCTTTCAGTAATCACTTTGGGAAATTCTTGAACAGCACAGGTTCTGGGGGAAAGAGAAGCAAAATTATTTCTCTTTTGCAGGGAAGGGTGCAGATGGACATAAACTGGAGGGGAAATGAAAAACAAAGATGAGTGTAAAATACCTCACTGTCCTAGATATTCCTGCAAGGCTCATTTATTTTTGTACAGTTTAAAACCCCATCCACATGCTGGCTCTGTTGTAGCTGCTCAGAAATTCACTTTCACAAGTTGGAGTGAAGCCATTTGGTAGAGACAGGGCTGGACTACCAGCAGTGAGGACCTCCGGGGAGAAGGAAGCAGCAAAGACTGTTTTCTTTTCCAAACTTTTTTATCCTTTTGAAATGTGAAGTTGAGCAGGTCATTTACTGCCATGGTTGCTTAGTACCCTTAGTGCTTAAGTGTGTGAGAGGTACATCATTTTGCAGCAAGTCCATCATGTCCAATTTTTATCGTGTGGTCTGTGTAGTTTACTAGTTGCTTTACAGCTCCTTATGTTTCACAGAACCACAGAATTAATCAGGTTGGAAAAGAGCTTCGAGATCATCAGGTCCAGCCTATCACCCAACGCCATCTAAATCAACTGAACCATGGTACCAGGTGCCTCATCCAGTCTCTTTTTAAACACCTCCAGGGATGCTGACTCCACCACCTCCACGGGCAGCCCATTCCAATGCCAGTCACTCCTTCTGTGAAGAACTTCTTCCTAACATCCAGCCTAAACCTGCCCTGGCACAGCTTGAGGCTGTGTCCTCTTGTTCTGTCACTGGTTGCCTTGGGGAAGAGACCAACCCCCACCTGGCTACGACCTCCTTTCAGGTAGTTGTAGAGAGCAATAAGGTCTGCCCTGAGCCTCCTCTTCTCCAGGCCAAACAATCACAGTCTCTTGAGGCTCTCCTCATAGGGCTTGCGCTCCAGCCCCCTCACCAGCCTTTTTGCTTTCAGCTCCTCCTGGGCCAGTTGTTCATCCCAGCCCTGCTGCCCAGTTTTGACACATCAGAGAAAAGACTGTGAAGGGTGGTGTTTGAGGAGGGAGCCAGGCTCTGCTTGGCGATGTCCAACAACAGGACAAGGAGCCGATGGATGCAAGCTGGAACAGAGGAGGTTCCACATGAACATAGAGGAAAAACCTTTTAGCTGTGAGGGTGCCAGAGCCCTGGAGTAGTTTCCCAGGAGGGGTTGTGGAGTCTCCCTCTCTTGAGATACTCAAAACCCACCTGGGTGCATTCCTGCGTGACCTGCCCTTGGTGATCCTTCTATGGCAGGGGGGTTGAACCTGATGATCTTTCCAGGTCTCTTCCAACCCCTTCTGTGATTTCTCCTGCCTAGCTCAGGTACTTTATGGCCTTTATTTTGGCAGCACTTGCACAACTTCCTTGAGAAGTACTTTTACATCTAAATACCCCTCTGGTTGCATTCAGAGATACTGTCCTTTACCTTAAGCAAAATTAAACGTTGCAGTGAAAATAGACAATGTGAGCACATTGGCAAACTTCCCAGTAAAGGGAATATGAAGCAGTTTTTATTTTTACTGCCAAGACAGCTGTGTTTTAGATTGAAATAGTCATTGCACCCTTTTGCTATTTCTAGAAATAATGCAGCTTGCCTCCCAATAACAAATGTTTAGTATTTTCTCTGCTACCAAAGCACCCTGCACATTTGTTGCTGTTCTGCAACACTCTGTCTTAACAGGAATGCTTAATGTAACATATAAATGGGCTGAGCCTTGCCAATGGCAGGGAATTCATAACTGTCACTGCTTCACAGTTTGTGTCTGTCGTACATATGTAGGGCTTCCTGCAATTCCTCAGAGTGTTCACTTCACGTTTTGATATGGCAGGCGTATATTTAAAGCTTCTCCTCCTAAAATGCCACCCTTGGTTTGCAAAATTTCAGTTATTCCACGTGTCAAAGCTGGACAAAGCCTCTGGAGCTGCAGTGACCTTTCCAAAGGTTTCCCCCTGTCTGTGTGGTGCAGCCAAGCCTCTGTAGAATTATAGAATGGCTTAGGTTGAAAGGGACTTTAGAGATCTACTACACCAACCCCACTGCCATGAGCAGGGTTGCCTCTCACCTCGACTTGCTTGGCCTAGGCTTCATCCAGTCTGGCCTGAAAGCCCTCTGGGGAGGGGGCATCCACAGCCTCCCTGGTCAACCAGTTCCAGATTCTCACCACTCTCACACTAAGATTCTGTCTAAGTTTGCTCTCCCTCAGCTTCAAACCATTCCCCCTAGTCCTATCTCTAGACACCTTTATGAAAATTCTCTCTTCAGTCTCCATGTAGGATCCCTTCAGCTGTTGGAAGGCAGCTCTAAGGTTCCCCTCAGGGTCTCCTCTTGTCCGGGCTGAACAAACCCAGCTCCCTCAGCCTATCCACCCAGCAGAGGCACTCCAGCCCTTGGATCATCTTTGTGGCTCTCCTCTGGACTTGCTCTAACAGTTCTGTGTCCTTATGATAAAGATATCCCTTTATGATTTATGTCTCTTTCATAAGGAAAATGTCCAGTTTTTACCTGAAGTTCCTGTATTGTATTTCCATTGCTTAGTGGCCTGCTCTCAATTCAAGGAATGGGAATGTCTGATCTTAAAGAAAACCCAACCTGAATTTGTATTCCTATACATGGAACTGGTACTGAGCCTTCTGCTAACACTATTTTTCCTCAGTGCTTGTGCAGCAGGCACAGAATCTTTGCCCTTCCACAAAACCAAGAATGCTGTAATAGTGAGGAGGCAAAAGAAGGCTGACTTGTACCAGTGCTGTTGCTTTCTTCCAGATAACCAGTATTTACTGGCCACCATTTGCAACTGACACTCCAGGCAGCCAAACAAAGCTGGCTTATGTCTCAGGTGGGCTTATGCCAGGTGGTGGATGAGTGACTGCTCTGGGCATTGCCTCATGTTCTTTGAGGAAGAAGGCAGGATGGTGCACATGGCCAAAAAGTTTTTTTCACACAAAAAAGGAAGTTGTGGGAGATTCTCCTCCCCCTCTATTCTGTCCTAGTGAGGCCTTGTCTGGAATATTGTGTCCAGTTCTGGGCTCCCCAGTGCAGCAGAGACTACTGGAGACAGAGTCCAAGGAAGGACTGTGAGAATGAAGAAGGAACTGGAACATCTGTCTGATGAGGAAACACTGAGAGGCCTGGGCTGTCTAGCCTGGAGAAGGCTGAGAGGGGAATCTGATCAAAGTCTACAAATATCTGAAGGGTGGCAGTCAGGAAGAAGGAGCCAGCCTCTCTTCAGTGGTACCCAGTGATAGTATGGGGAAAAACAGACACAAATTGGAACACAGAAAGTTCTACCTCAATATGAAGAACTTTCTTGTTGTGAGGGTGCCAGAGACCTGGAGCAGGCTGCTTGGAGAGGTCGTAGAATCTTTTCTGGAGACTTTCAAAACCCACCTGGACACATTCCTGTGTGACCTGCCCTAGGTGATCCTGCTGTGGCAGGGGGATTGGACTCAACAATCTCTGGAGCTCCTTTCCAACCATTACCATTCTGTGATTTGTATCTGTAGCATGGGATACAGTGAATGTGAGTTCGCAGGGAAACTTGGATAAATCAAGCAGAGATGCTTACCAAATTTTAACTCAGTTTGAACTGCAACCTTTAACTTGTCTCTCATGTCTGTGTTAGGAACCATAGGAAAGAGTTGTCCTTCTTCCTGGTGTGCAGTAGGTGTGAGAAAAGGCATTTTTATTATCTCCCCATCCAAACTGAGTGCTGAATTGCAGTGGAGGAGCTAGTTTTAAATACTCAGATTGTGTGTGACCTTGGGTGGATTTGAGTTGGAAAGGGACATTTGGTTGCTATATATGAAGGCAAAATTGCTCCTGAAACTTTGCTGAGTGTTTCCAGAGCTTGAGGTACCCACATGGCATGGAAGTATGGGATGAGAAGTGAGTTCCCATCATTATCATCCTGATCTAAGAAGTCTCTGAAAGATGATGCAAGCTATCTGCTCTGAGGCTAAAAAGTCTCCCGTAGACCACAAAGATGAAGGTCTGCATCAAATTCTGCAAATACTAATTGCCCTGACATTTAAACATTCAAGGGCTTATTTTTCTGCCTGTGTCTTTCTCCACTAATACTTAAGAAATACGGAGACAAAAAAATAAGTGAACCTTGAAAAGCCACACCTTGAAAACAAGAGACACAAATCGCAAGGCAGATGTTGAGATCAAAATCTGTAAGGACTATAGACTGTTGAGTGTCTCCAGATCTGCAGCTGTGTTACAGTGATAGCTGCTTAGAGGTGTGAAGATCTGTACTCATTCTGTCTAGTGCAGAAGAGGGGTTTGTGTGAAAAGAACAGGAGGTTGTTTCTGGGTTTTTCCCTTTTTCCTTAATCCCTTTAGTTTTAGATGATACAGGAAGTGTGCCAATCTGATGTGAAATTCCAGCTGTGTGTATAATTTAAATATGGAAGTAGCTATTCAGGAATCCAAGGTGAAAGCACTGTATGGTTGAAGTCAGTATGTATCATGAATTATGAAAACACTATCAAATTAACTTTTTTCCCCTTTTCTTGAAAGCCTGGTAACTGTGCTTCTAGAGGTTATGTTGAGTACAGACTAAGGGAAAGTGCATGTAGAGGAGGGTCACAGCAATCTTGTGCAACGTTACAGGCTTTGGGCAGAGTGGCTGGAGAGCTACCCAGCAAAGACCTGAATATGAGTTACTTTGTGCCCAGGTGGCCAAGAAGGCCAACAGCATCCTGGTTTGTATCATGGATAATGTGACCAGCAGGTCTAGGGATGTGATTGTCTCTCTGTACACAGCACTGGTGAGGCCACATCTTGAACACTGGGTGCAGTTTTGGGTCCCAAGAAGGACACTGAGATGCTGGAGCATATCCAGGTAAGGGTAACTAAGCTGGAAAATGGTCTTGTGACAGGTGGCTGAGGGAACTAGGGTTGTTTAGTTTGGAGAACTGGAGGCTGAGGGGAGACCTTGTAGCACTTCAAAACTCTCTGAAAGGATGTTGTAGAGAGGTGGGCATTGTTGTTTTCTTATATGCAACCAGTGATAGGGCAAGAGGAAACAGCCTCAAATTGTTGCAGGGAAAGTTCAGGTTGTAGGTTAGGAACAGTTTCTTCATGAAGAGAGCTGCTAAGTATTGGAGCAGGCTGCCCAGGGAGGTCACCATCACTGGAGATACTTAAAAGATACGTGGATATTGTGCTGAGAGATGTGGGTTAGTGGCAGTGACTTGGCAGAAGTGGTGGGATTGCAAGCTCTAGGGAAGAGGCTGTACTTGATGATCTCAAAGGGTGTCTTCCAGCCTTTACAGTTCTATAGCATAATCTGAGCCGTGCAAATAGGTGGACACTGAAAACATGTGGTGTCAGGACCCCCATGGTGCCAGACAATCATACTGGTATAGCAGTCACCCTGACACAAGATTTACTGTCGTGTAGTATGGTTGCTGCCCAGAGAGGTCATGGAGTCTCCTCCTCTGGAGACATTCAAAACATTGGACTGGATGATGTTTTGAAGTCCCTTCCAAGCCCTAATGTTCTGTGGTGCTTTGTGATGGTGTGTGTGTGTGTATGCACTGTAGCTGCTGGTGTAGCAATCATTTTATTTTACAAGGAGCACTGTAGCAGAGCGTCCTTCTAGGGGCCAGTGCAGCAGAGGACTGCAAGGACTCCCAGTGACTGCATATGAAGGAACTCTGTGTGGCTGACATACATGGCCTAAAGATTGATTATGCCTTTCAGCTGTTCTGTTGGAGGTTTTTCTGAGCTGCAGCAGACAAATATCCCAGACAGCTATGGAAGGATCACTTTGTTTTCACACATAAAGAAAAAATCGAGAGCATCTCCAACCTGATGGACCTCAGCATGCCTTAGTGGAAAGGTTGCCAATTCCATGGACTTTAACTTGCATTTCCTTGTTGTCTGCAGTGCCTGGAGGTATCTCTATGCTGCAGGAAATATCAAGACATAATGCCTTCTGGTTTTCATCACAGACCTGGGCAGTCCTTCGGGGGCATTGGTCATCCGTCCAAAGACAAGGACAGGTGTTGCCCTGTGTTGAAATGCCACAACCCAACAAAGCCACCACGCCAACACTCCTTTTCCAGCTGTGATCTTAAGATGCCTAAAAGCTGCTGGAGTGCACAAGTATCCAGAATTCAGAGTATGTGCTTGTATGTGGAGCTTTGCTGCTCAAGGGCTTTCCCCTTTGTTTAGCAAAGCTGCAGGCTGGACAAGCAGGAGAAGCACATCCCTTGACGCAGTCCTGCCTGGAGCCTCAGCTGCTACTGAGACAAACCAGAGCTGTGAGCAGTTCAATTACTAACACTCAGTTCTTTGTTTTCTCTGTGTTGCCCACAGAGATGCTTAATTGTGTTGTGAAAGATTATTAGAGCAAAGATCAGTCTGGTGTTGGATATTTTAAAGGTTTCTTGTATGCACGCAGATGAGTAACAACTTTAAGCCATTCCTCCTCTGGCCTGTAATTGAGATCCTGAGCTCTTAATCAATGATTCATTGGTGCTTTGTGGTGTCTTACTGGGCAGGTCTTCAGCAGCTGCAGAGTATCCAGCTGCAGTGGTATGCTCTAGGTGGCAGTGTATTTTTAAACTGACTTGGCAGAACAGGAGCTTGTTCATTTTAACTGGGGGAGTATGTGTGTTTAAATACTTTATGTATGTCACTTGCTTCCAAAGCAGGGATCAAAGAACTTCTCAGATTTTACAATGTGCATGCAAACACTAGAAAGAATTCAAGGAAAGTAACAAATAAAGAGTATTGTTTCCCCTTCCTCCTTTTAACAGGAAAAAAGATTTGGTTTTTTTGTTTCCCTGTAATGAGCAGCAACGCATACTTGGTTAATATTTCTCTGTCACAATACTTTGGTGAACTTGTAATTTGGGTGTTTTCACGCTCCTCCTCTTCCAGAGCCAAAGTCTGCTTATCAGACTGTCTGACAGACTTAGCAGACTCCCCTTGCAACAAGAATTGTCCATGGGATAATGCAGGCAGAGGGACTGCCTAGTTAGTAGAAAAAGAATGGAGTGTGAGGTACCTATTTGCTGGTTGAATTAGTCAGGTTTGAGGCATTTCAAATCTAAAGTTTTTGTGAAAAGGAGAGGGGAAAACATTACTAACAGAAAGGAGTTAAAATTTTCATTCAACCTTACAAAGAGAAAAGTCAGGGCCAGACGGCTAAGGCTGACGTTGAATTAAATACAGTTTTAGTAGTGACACATGCTTCATGTACAGGAAGTGTGTGCTAATCCCAAATTTACTCATCAAGCATCTGCCAGGCAGCATTGTTGATCACTTCTGTGCCTCATGCAGTATGTGTCTGACTGAGTCCACTGCCCACAGGTCTGCTACAGCCCTCTAAGTGCAGATTTTCTCCCTGCAGCAGTCCAGGTTTGGTGACACGTGTGCTATCGTTTATTTGCACTCATCAGGCTTTCAATATGACACAAAATCATTGCAACATAATGCATTTTTACATTTATTTTCCAACTGAAAAAGACAGACTTGACAGGCTGTCAGTGAACATTTTTGTGCTTTAGAAAAGGTTTATAAAAAGAAACTCTGGAGTACATCCACCTATTAGTCTAAGTAAACTACTTAGAGCAAGAAACTGCATGGAATGAGCTTGCCCTTTGCCTTGTTCTCCAGATTGACTCTAAACAGAATTTGAGTTTTGCTTCTGCACGTCATTGAGACAGTGATTTGTATGAGCAGAGCTGAGGCTATGGATTATTCACAAAGCGTTTACTTGGGCTGTTTGTTAGGTCTGGTGCTGCTTGGTCACCTCGCTGTAATGTGCTTTTTGTGCTTTCACAGCTGGCTGAGTCTGTTTGGAGATGGGAAGAGGCAGGAAATGGAACTTTCAAAAAGGCTCTATGAGTACTTGTAGCCTGACTGTGAGGATCAGTTGTGAATTTGAGAGTTTACTGGGAATTCTCAGGCAACCTTTTCCCCCTGGTTGTATCCCTTTACCCTTCAAAAACTGAAATTAGGAACTATCGTGGAGCCGGGAGCTCAGGAATCCTTTATCAAAGACCATTTGTGTGTATACTTTCAGCTAGACAGAGGCAGAGCAGCTGAATGTGACCCAGAATGTGTGCAGGTGGCCAGCAACATCCTTGCCTGCATCAGGAATAGCGTGGCCAGCAGGACGAGGGAAGTGACCATCCATCACTGGAGAGGCCGCATCTTCAGTACTAGGTTCAGTTTTGGTCCCCTCAGTACAAGAAGGACACTGAGATGCTGGAGAGTATCTAGAGAAGGGACTGGAGAACAGCTCTGGTGAGGAGCAGCTGCAGGAACTGGGGTTGTTTGGTCTGGAGAAGAGGAGGTTGAGGGGAGACCTCATTGCTCTCTACAGTTCCCTGAAAGGAGATTGAAGCGAGGTGAGGGTTGGTCTCTTCTCCCTAGTATCAGGTGATAGAAGATGAAATGGCCTGAAATTGAACCAGAGTGGGGTTTAGTTTGGAGATTAGGAAATGTTTCTTTCCTGCAAGAGTGGTCAGGCATTGGAACAGGCCGTCCAGGGAGGTGGTGGAGTCATTGTCCCTGGAGGCGTTCAAGAATCCTGTGGACATGGCACTTTAGGACATGGTTTCATGACCATGGTGATGCTGGGTTGATGGTTGGACTCGATGATCCTAGAGGTCTTTTCAACTGAAACAATTCCATAAGCCCAAACATCTTGCTGGTCATAGTTAGCTAGGACTTCATAAATCTTTCAAAAATGTCCTGAGAGATCTTTTGCTAGTGGGGATGTTGGGCTTCATTGCCCTGTGATGTTGGATCTGCCTCTTCTTAGGGTGTTGTGGTAGTTTGAGGGGTCGCAGGTTCCCTTAACAAGACTATAGAGATGAAATCCTGTCCCAGGGGGATGGACCTGGTCGTCCCAGGACGTTGTAATATTGTTACTCTGTTCCATTTCCAGTATCACAACTTACCAGGCAGTGCCTGGCTGCTTTTACTCTCCTCCTCCCTGCCTCTCCTCCCCTCAACTCTCTGCGGGCAGAGTGTCCCTGCTTGTCTCATGGCCTGTGTGGGAGATACCAGGGAATGCTGAGCTGCCTCATGCAGCCTGCTGAGGCCTGAGGTGGGGAGGGCATTTGTGGCCTGCTCTCAGGCCTGCTGAGGGCGGAAGGGGTGGAGGATTCCAGAAGGTTTTAGTCTGACAGACTCAGCTTGGCTTGTGGGTGTATTCATTCTACCTGGTCTGCCTTTCGCACATATGCACCTGTAAATAGAATCTCCCTTCAAGCTTCCCATCAGTGTGCAGTGTCTTCGTGGCTACTGTTTACAAGGGGTGGGAGTCATTTCTGTCCTCCAGTCCTGGGTAGCTGTGGCCTCAAGCTGGAGCAGATGTCCTTGATCTGCCTCCGCTTCACAGAGGTCTGCAGCAGTTTGCACACCTGATGCAGTCACCTGCATGTAAGATTTTGTTTGTTTGTTTCTCAAATGAAGTTGCCTTGGTTCCAAGTGGACCTGGTGGTGTTGTTTTATAGCAGTGGAGGAGAACTGTGTAATATCCTTTCTGTGGCAAATTGCTACTTTTTCCTTAGAACTGGAATAACCTTTTCTGAAATGTCAGGCTTGGCTGCCACTGGAACATCCAGCTCTCCATGGAGGCTGTTTCTAAACACATCATGGTAATATTTGCCAAGAGCTGCTTTCTTGATTGCTGTTATAAATCAGAGCCACTAATACTTCTGACGCTGACTTTTGATTTCCATGTAAACAAACATGGTTTTGATAGATTTTTTCCCACTTGTAGGCGTAGCTGGAAGTACAGGTTGATCTCACTTATTCACTGACACATCTGCTGCAGCTCTGAAATCTATAGAGGATAGGTGCATGCAGGTTTGTTGCATCACTTTTACCACTATGAAATTCAGATGTAATTCTAACACATCTCTGCCACTTTGCTGTGGTGGGAACTCACCTGGAGTACTTCATTCAGCTCTGGAGGCCTCAGTGCAGGAAGGACATGGACCCGATTGAGCGGGTCCAGAGGAGAGCCACAAAAATGAGCAGGTGGTTGGAGCACCTCTGCTACAGTGACAGGCTGAGGGAACTGGGGTTGCTCAGTCTGGAGATGAGAAGGCTTTCTAGTACCCAAAGAGGACCTAGAAGAAGGATGGAGAGAGACTGTTTACAAAGGCCTGCAGTGACAGGACAAGGAGCAATGGCTTCAAACCACAGAACAGCAGATTTAGATTGGATGTTAGGAACAACTTCTGCACGATAAGTGTGGTGGAACACTGGAACAGGTTGCCCAGGGAGGTAGTTGAGGCCCCATTCCTGGAGATACTCAAGGTGAGGCTCAACAGGGCTCTGGGCACCCTGATCTAGTTGAGGACGCTCCTGCTCACTGCAGAGGGGCTTGGACTGGATGAGGTTTTGGAGGTCTCTCCCAACCCAGACCATTCTATGATCTTGGGACATGAGAAAGCTAATCTACTGAGTAATGAAGCAGTATCCTTGGGTCGTAATAAGCCATGTTTGGTTACATCTAGGTGCACTTTTTGGTTATAAAAGGAATGAATGTTTTGATAAAAACTCAATTACATTTCTGCATTGCATTGCACTTTAGAAAACTATGTATGCTCATTGCTGGGGTTATTTCTCAGTTCTTCCAGAAAAGGAAAAAAAAGGAGGAAATTGTACTTGTTTAAAAATTATCCCAGCAGAAAGCTTTGCTTTGTTCTTCCTTTATTTTTTTTTTTTTTTTGGGGTATGTGAATGTAGAAGGTTATTTTATTAAAGAGAGATTTTTCATTAAAATGATACATGAATATTTTATTTAACAAATCTGTGGCATTGAGACTTGATTTCAGTACACATCAACCATTTTCTTTTTTTTTTTTTTCTTTAACCCAAAGTCTTGGTGTGCTCAATGAATTTCACATCCCCTAAGGAGATTCCTTTGCACAGCTTTAAAAACAGGAATGTCAAATGTCCTCTTCAGGTGCACATTTCTAGCTATGATGGAGTACCTTGGGTCAAAATTAGGCCCTGGATATTCCTTTAGGCAGGAATATCAAAGAAACCTCTCTTGGACCTTGCTGTACTTCTGGCTACTAAAAATGGAACTGTCAACTTCCAGTTGCTAATCTATTAATTTCTTTTTTAAAGGTTAGGATTATTGTTGACAAGTGACAGAGCACCCTGGTGCAAACAACTGGGATGGAGGATTTGGGACATTTAAAAAAAGGACAAAATTTTCTTAGCGCTTTTTGGCTTCAGTCTGAACTGTTTTGGAGAGAGGAAAACCTCATGATTTTGGGCCACGGTACAGTCCACATTTGCATTGCCCTTGCTGCACGAGAAGCATTTATTTACCCAATACAGTCTTCTGTAATTACCTTTCTGGATGTAAAATGCCCTGAAGGTGGAAGAAGAAAGGTCTCTCCTTTTTCTAACCTATAGCTCACTCTGAAATCAAATCATTCCTCACTGTGAAGAGCAGCCTCTTGGCTATAAAAAAACCTTTTACCCAGCATCTTTCTCTGAAGATAACTTAATTGGGAAAGATTCATAACTTCTGATACAATCTTCTTGTCTTCAGGTTCAGACCAACAACCAGAGCAAATCATCTGAAATTAAGCTCCAAAATTAATCCTAAAGAATAGGAGAAAAACTTCTTAGTTTAAAATAAATTGAACTTGATCCATTCTGTTCTCTAGAAATAGAGGAAAACTTTGAAAATTTTGTGTTCTCTTATGCACTACTTGCTCTTGATAGAGAGGAGGTTCAAGTGCCTGCACTGTCCTGTCTGCTCAGCTGTTCAACCTTGTTCTTTATCTGAATTTACTGCATATCTTGGTGATGGAGGGAACATTTCCACTTAGCTGAGGCTGAAGGCAGGCATGAATGCAACCTGGAGAGACATTTGCCTGGAGATGAAGAGTGCCAGGGAATTTGGAGTGCTGCAGCTGATCATTGTGTTGTTGATTCCCAGGAAAGGTTGGTCCAGGGTAGTAGAGGTGGTTTCATTTTGAGTCCTGTGGCTGCAGTGTTGTGGAATAAAAACACACATGAGTGATGTTCAGATTATTTTGCCATGGAAACAGAGATAAGGAGCAGGTCAACCTTTCAGGTTCATGTGAGGTTTTCTTGGGATTTTGGGCCCAAGGCTTGGCTTTTTATTGATGCTAAATATGTGATATCTGCTTTTATTTGGGTCTGTAAGGGATAAAGAGGCCTCAGAGTTCTTGTCTGTAATCTGTGTTTAGGATTCATAGATTCATAGAATGGTTTAGGTTGGAAGGCACCTTCAAGATCGTCTCATTTCAATCCTCCACCGTAGGCAGAGATGCCTTCCACTAGACCAGATTGCTCAAGGCATCATCCAACGTGGCCTTGAACACATCCATGGAGGGGGCATCTGCAACCTCTCTGGGCAACATGTTGCAGTGTCTCCCCACCCTCGCTGTGAATGGCTATTAAATCATTCTCCACTTTGGAGAGTCACTGGGTACAGATATTCTGTGATGTGGCTATTGATACTAGTCAGACATCTTGTATCAGGTCAGGCAAAATACATCATTTTTGAAACCACATTATTTCAGGAACTGATTTTTAATTAATAATCTTCTTTTCTCTGTTATTTTATGTTAGTAACAAAATGAATCCCTTTTGAAGGAAAAAAAAATATCCCACAAACTTTTTTAGTATCTTTTAGAGCTGTTGTAATGAAACTTGACATTATTTGCCACAACCAGCTGTATCAGGGGCTACTGAAAGATGTTAACTGTCAGTATAAAGATTATTCCATGACTACCTATCACTTCATCATTCCCAGCTGAAGGAGGACACTAGGTTTGATATCTACCCTTATCAATCACTGGTCTTGTCCTGAGCAACCTGATCAAGTTGAGTATGCCGAACATGCCCCTGGTGCCTGCAGAGGGGGTTGGATTAGATGACCTTTGAAGATTCCTTCAACCCAAACTGTTCTATGATTTGCAACTCTTGATGTAAGAATGGTTATTTCTCTCTTGATTTTGCTGTCACTACTCAGTTACAGGAGTGTGCTAGTGGTGAGATTGCACTGAGAGTGAGATAGGGCCCAGCTAACACCTGGTATTTAAGCTTCTGACAAGGCCCTCTTAAATTTTCTGGGTTTTCTTCAGTGGCAGTGGGAAGCAGAGCTAGGCAGAGCTTTAAGAGAATCAAAGCTGTGTTTTCCCCAAGGCTTCAGTCGTTTACCTTGTTTACTCTTATCCTCTAAAATGTGTCTTTTATTACCCGTTGCTCTTTATCCATTCAAGAGCACAGTTCTTCATCACTCTGAATTAATTATTGCTCTGTTAGTTAATTCCTATTGTTACAGAAAGCGTTACCAAACTTTTTACTTAGAGGTGTTAAATCGGTTTGCTGTGTTACTGCAGCAAAGCTTAGTGTTGCACTGAAGCTAAAAGGATTCAGACAAGTAACTGTAACATTTTTACTTGACAAAAATGTTATTTAATAGATCAGAAATGTACTTCTGGTTTTCTCTATGAACAACACATTCTTTGTGGCTTCTGTGAGAACTCAGGCCATGCCAACACTCCAGAGGTTTGTTTTGTTCCATCAAACAAACCTCCCTAGCTAAAGTTTTGCCTGCCTGCATTTGTACAAAGTTAAATCCAACCTTTCTCCCAAGGACCTCAAAAAATGAGATGAGAATATGCAAGACCCTTTTATCTTCAGAAGATTCAACTCAGATTTATAAAATTCACTGGCTTGGAAGGGACCTCTAGAGGTCATCTAGTCCAACCCCTCTGCTATAAGCTCCAACATTCCCAACTAGATCAGATTGCTTAGAGCCTCATCAAGCCTGACCTTGAATGTCTCCAGGGATGGGACCTTTACCACCTCCCTGGGCAACCTGTTCCAATGTTTCGTCACCTTCATAGTAAACAACTTCTCCCTAATGTCCAATCTAAATCTACCCTTAACTTTAACCTTCACAGGGAAAATCTGTGCTTTCAAAGCTT
Source organism: Semnornis frantzii (assembly GCA_013399775.1). Taxonomy (NCBI): domain Eukaryota; kingdom Metazoa; phylum Chordata; class Aves; order Piciformes; family Ramphastidae; genus Semnornis; species Semnornis frantzii. Next base: position 14,693 of record VWYK01023872.1, on the reverse strand, counting down.
ACAGAACTGCGCTTTACTCATTGATCTTATGTGTAATTTCAGATACCTTTTCTCTTTGCACCTCTAACATCACCCTGATGTTGTATAGTTAGTGCAGGTTTGTCCAGATCTTCACCTGCTCTGGGTCACTGTAATGTTCTAATCCCCAAAAGCATTTTTGAGATACGTTGGGTTGTTGAATAGAAGCTGGGTATGCGTTTCTTAGAATGGTCTGGGTTGGAAGGGACCTCCAAAGCTCTCCAGCCCAACCACCTCTGCAGTGACCAAGGGCATCCTCGATGACATCAAGTTGCCCAGAGCTGTTGAACCTCACCTTGAATATCTCCAGGGATTGAGTCTCAACCACCTCCCTGAGCAATCTGTTTCAGTGTTCCACTACCCTCATGGTTCAGGAACTTGTTCCTAACATCCAATCTAAATCTCCTCTTTTCTGGTTTGAAGCTATTGCCCCTCATCCTCTCACTACAGGCTTGTTCTGTGTATGGTATGTCCCCATGCTAACAAAACTTTAAAACAACCCACAACTGAGGGACTGAAATGCCAAAGAGAACTTAGAATCAGTGTGAGATTAAACTTGGCAGTTATTCTAGGTGACAGTAATTCTGCAATGTAAAACAATTCATCTCCTGGTTCCCTGTACATGCCTGTATCAAGAAGAAGGATCTGACCAAGAAGTAGTTGAATGTCAGTGCTTATTGCATCTGGTCTAGAAAGCTGGTTGATGTCTTTGCACTTGATTTGTAGCACACAAACAGCTATGCCATGCATAATGTTTTGTTTGTTTTTTTTTTTCCTTTTAAATGAAAGGTCGGAGCACTTCGGATCTCCCAGCAAGCAGCCCTCCTCATCCTCCTGGTTATTCTGCTTGGAATTTGACCTGGGTCATGAGAGATACATCTCCTTTCTTCTCCCATAGAGGACGACACAGTGAGTAGCATTTACATGTTGTCCTCAGGAGACTCTGGCTAACTGCCTAAGGATACTGGTGTAATACTGGAGCAAACCAACACAAGTCAAATGATTCATGGTAAACCACACTGTCAGCCCCTGAGGGCACTAATAAGCCTTATTGCCCCTTACTAGTCAGCCCTGGGACCTTTCCCTAGCTTGCTTATGAGCCCAAGAGTCCTGTTTCATCTGAGCACAGCTCAGTGTGACCCTGGCCATCTCTGTCTCTACAGAAGTACCTGATGGCTTAGCCTGCCACAGCCTGCATTGCTCCTTCAAAAACAAGGTCCCGGGCCGTGATATTTGAGCCACGTGTTGGCATCCCGCTATAATGTAAAGAGAAGAGTTGTGTACCAAACTTATTTTCCCTCTCCATTCTCCTTTGATATTTCCCATCCTTTCCCAATCTGTTTTCATCTCTTCTCTCATGGGTATGACCTATTTTCTGGCTATCCATAGCCATTCCAGTGTGAAATACGATGGTTGCAGTTAGGACTGGACTGCACAAGACAGTATCTAACATGCAACCCAGAAAGTGACTGAAATAGAATATATCTACTATATATCTACTACTAGTCTCTTTGAGGGGAGATAAGGTGCTGAGAGGCTAATAAGATTTACTCACCCCAAGCCTGTAATTATCTGCTTGAGGGAAAAGTTTGACCTACCTATATGAAGGAGTCCCATATTTCTTCAAATTTATGTTGCAGCTTTTTATGTGAGCAATATATATTCTTTGCACTGGCATACAATATCTGCTCTAGCTGTTGTATCTGCCTGAGTGATGAGGACACACCAATTTCATTTGGGAAGGGACAGTAGGACAATTCTTTTTTTCCACACTCGCTTGGTTTTCTCAGAAATTGCAAGAATGATTTTTAATTTGTCCTTTATTATTTCTTCCTAAACTCTTGCAGTTTCTCTGTAATACTGTTGTGAAGGAAAGCTTTGCTCTTAAAACCTAAAAGCACTGATTCCATCTGACAGTGTCACATGGAGAACAATGTAACATGTCTAAGCTGAAGTGATTGATGGTGATTTTGGTGATTTTAGCTACTTGTACCAGACCAAACTCTACCATCTTCCAACCATCTGTTTTGCAAGGAAAAGCAGGAATTTGGTGAGATGTTGCATAAAATACAGTCTTCACTCAGGGCAAATCTAAACTGTTTTCTCCCTCAGCAGGGGTAATTTAGGAGAAGTACTTGAAACTATTGGAGAATCTTGAAGAGAGGCAGGAGTGTGGCGGTGGTTGTTTTGTTTTGTTTTTTATCCCTAGCTTTGCACTTAAACATTTCCAAAAATTGGCAGAACTCCTATAAATTAAAGGGCTGGCAGTAGCCCTCAAAATCAGGCATTTCAGACTGGAACACTCTCTAGTATTGCTATGTGAATATACTTCTTGCCACTTCAGATACGCAGCATGTGGAGGACTGGTGTGGGTACATGGAGTAGATTCATAGAATGGTTTGATTTGACCCTATAAGCATAGCCCAAGCCTAAGAGGGCAGTTCTTAAAACATCCCTTTATTCCTCTACATACCTGCAGCTTACGTGCACTTGAGTGTAAAACTTCTCAGGAATCTTAGATTTCTCTCCAGAAGTGCCACGAATGTGATAGGGATGGATGGTGCCTTTCCACAGCTGATCATTTGCTCCAGATTTAAGCAGCTCTCTGAAGGTAATACAGGGACTTGGCAGAGCATGGCAGATGACAAAGTTAAACCATCCAAGCTGCAGGCAACTCACCTTGTCCCAGGACCGCTCCTGCCTTCTGATGAAGTGGTTAATCAAAAATCACACAAGAAACCATCAGCAGAAATAAAACCCCACAGTCCTTTACTACTAGAGTGTTTTCCATGTCTGTCAGAAGCTTTCTTTGCTGCTCCCAGCATAACTGATTGCAGAATGCTCAATAAAACTTCTGTCAAAACTTTGTTTGCCTAATCATCTGCTGTAACCCATCTAATTAACTGGCTGGCATTGTCAGAACAGGACAATATTAGTTGTCTTAATTACTTTTGCTTTGTATTCCTCTCTTTGAGAAATCTCTGATTGGAAGGCTGAGTAAATTGAAAGGTAGAGTCCCTCTTCCTCTGCCAAAGTAAGTTCTCTGCTCCTTCACTTGAAATTAAAATTCTGACAGACCACTTCCAATAGTTCTGGCAGGAAAAGTGCTTGATGAGATCTTTAAAACTATATGCAGCAGTCCTGAAAGATAATCACTGGCACAACAGGATACTTGAAAGTGATGCATTCACACAACTACTTTTTTTCTATTTTGTCTAGAGGTTTCTAGATTTGTCTCTATCCAAGTATTGATTAATCATCCATCTTCTCAGAGATGCAAAATCTACCTTCCTTTTGGAAAATAAAGACTGAAAAAAACCGAATGAAGTAAAAATCATCTGGGAATTCAGCCTGAAGGGCAGGAGGAGTCTTTAAATCTCTATTTTTTGTGTGCTCTTTTGTTCTCCTTGAGGTACACTCAGACCTGTGGCTAGAACAAACTTTTAATGCCTTCTGCATACATGGTAGCATATTAATCTCCCATTTGCAGCACTGATGGAACTCTGTCCTGAGGCTTACATGATTAACTGCATCCAGCCACATATTTCATTCCTTGTCCTGGTTGGTTGAATATTAATTTTCTCTTCTGTATAGGTATTGTATAAGAAATCAATTGTCCACTACATAAAATCCATTAAGCTTCTCTAAGAGGAATTCCAGGTACTGGGTACCTCTTAAGGCCTCCATGCAGCTCATACACCACCCCCTGCCCCATCCTCCACATCTCACCAAGTCCAGCTAACAACAGGCCTCATGAGAACAGCAGGCACAAGGGTTGTCACCTTGGACTGTTTAAGAAACAAGAGATGGCTTTTGCTTTTTAAATCTCACACACTTGTGCTGTCTGTGCATCTCGTTGGCAGAAGCCTCCAGTAGCTTCTGAATTCCTTGTCTTTTCTGAACCAACTTTGTGCAAAATGCAGAAGTACCTCTCTCAGGCTCTGCCATAATTCCGCAGTGTGCTTGACAGATTTTGGGTTGTTTTGGTTGTTTTTTTGCCCCCCATCAGGTTTAGGAAATAGTGATGCTTTGGATAACAAAGTTAACTGGGACAGAAATGGCAGATTGAGCTACCAAATGACTAGTGTGCTTAAAAATATCTCCAAAAGGTGAGTTCAGCAGAGGAGCAGCAGATACTTTCAAGACTGTATAATTATTCACAGCTTTGATTTAATAGGTACTAAAAGCATAATCCAAAGGATGGCCTCTATTAACAACTTACTAATAATTTCACTCAGCTCTATGTCTTCTGAAAACTAATTTGACAGGGTTGTTGGTTTTAGGGATAATTTTTTTCACACTTTCTAATGGAATGTTGTCTGTGATGAGTTCATGATTTCCTAAATTGGGTTTTCTAAAAAGAAAATAAAAAGGCATTAGAGTAATTTTATCCTGGAATACTTTGGAGCCATTCTTGCTGCATATTTGGTGCTCAGTGGCACAGCAGTTGCTCAGTGAGGCATTAGATTATTATTTTTTAATTTTTTTCCCTCTGTGTAGGTTACTGAATTCAAGTCCTCATGCATATGCATTCAAAATATCATTTCATTCATGAGAGCTGGATGCCAGATAGATAGTGGTGATGTGAAACTCAGGGAGTCTGAACTTCAAACAAAAGGGAAGATGGAGAGAAAGAGGGCACCAGCCAGGTGAATTCATGTTGCAGTTAAGTTCCCATGACTACTTGTTGTATAAATCCCATGAAGATGGTCAGAGGACTGGAGCAGCTCTGCTCTAAGGACACGCTGAGAGAGTTGGGGCTCTTCAGCCTAGAGAAGAGAAGGCCTTGAGGAGACCTTATAGTAACCTTCCAGTATCTGAAGGGGGCCTACAGGAAGGCTGGGGAGGGACTATTGACAAGGTCATGCAATGACAGGACAAGGGGCAATGGATTTAAAATGGCAGAGGGGAGATTTAGACTGGATCTTAGGAGGAAATTCTTTGCAGTGAGGGTGGTGAGACACTGGCACAGGTTGCTCAGGAAGGTTGTGGCTGCTCCCTCCCTTAAGGTGTTCAAGGCCAGGTTGGACGAGGCCTTGAGTGACCTGTACTAGTGGGAGATGTCCCTGCCTATGGCAGGGAGTTGGAATTAGATGATCCTTGAGGTCCCTTTCAACCTTACCATTCTGATTCTATGAAATCTTCAACAAATCAGACTAATACCGACATCTTCAGAACGGTAGTGTTATTGTGATACTTGGCTCAGCATGGCATAGTGGAATATATAGAATATATAGAATATATCATATTCTATGATATAGAATCATAGAATTGCATTGGTTGGAAAAGATCTCTAAGGTCATCAAGTCCAGCCACTGACCCACGCCACCATGGCCACACGTTTCTTGAACAGCTTCAGGAACAGTGACTCCACCACCTCCCTGGGCAGCCTGTTCCAACACCTGATCATTCTTTCAGGAAAGAATTTTTTTTTCCTAAAATCCAGTCTAAACCTCCCCCAGCACAATTTCAGTCCAATTCCTCTCATTCTGTCATTCGATGCTCAAGAGAAGAGACCAAGCCCACCTCACTCCAACCTCCTTTGAGGGAGTTGTAGAGAGCAATGATGTCTCCTCTCAGCCTTCTCTTCTCCAGATCAAACAATCAGCCCCTCCTCATAAGACCTGTTCTCTAGACCCTTCACCAGCTTCGTTGCCTTTCTCTGGACATTCTCCAACAGCTCAATGCCCTTCTTGTAGTGGAGGGGTCCAAAACTGAACACAGTATTCAAGGTGTGGCCTCACCAGTGCCAAGTACAGGGAATACGTTACAAGTTCCTGTTTGGAAGGTGATCTAAAGTCAGGAGAGAAATGAGGAGAAAAATAATCATGTTCCAGAGGCAGAATTAATCAACACTTTCTTAGTAAAGGCATTACAAAAGTGTTGTACTGCCTTAACTCAAGTATATCCATTTTGCAATCTTAGGAGTACTCTAACACAGTTCTAGAAATAGTGTTATGAATATAATAGGATAAGGCTTCACTTAACAATAGTTATTCACACCAGATAAAATGAATATAAACCAGCAGATCCTGTTAATGCCATACATACATACAAGAATTCTTGTTTGACATTTAGGTGGTGTTTCTGCCACATGCAGTGCTGCTGAAATCCAGGACAAGGAAAATCAGCATCTCCCTAGCTAAACCCAAGGCTGTAATAGGCAAGAAAAAAGAGGGGGGGG
>VWYK01023870.1:15850-29796 GCA_013399775.1 Semnornis frantzii | reverse complement strand
ACCAATCTGCCTGCTCTGGGTGGACAGTGCCTCCTGGCCACCCCCCAGCCTCCTGCAGGAGCCATGGTTCAGTGGTGACCTGGCAGAGCTGGGTTAAGGGTTGGACGCCATGATCTGAAAGCTCTCTTCCAAGGAGAACAGTCTGTGCCTTATGCTCAGANTATGCTAAGAAGCTGAGCCACAGCAAAGGCAATCACCACATCTCTCTGGCCATGCAGCAGACCACAGCAGAGGACAGGTGGCCTCACCTGGTGTTCCCCCATCTGCAAACTTGGCCTCTCTGGGCCCAGGCAGCTGGAAGAGGGGGAAGAGGTAGTTGGTGTGCCAGTCCCGGTCCAGGTTGGGGTTCAGCCCTGTCTGCTCGCTCCGGGGTGCGTTCCTGGGGCTGTACTTGAAGCGCAGCTCATAGTCAACCTGCAAGGAGAAGACACAGGGGTTGAGGGGATGGTGGTCCAGGCTGCCCAGGGATGTGGTGGAAGTCCCATCCCTGGAGATATTCAAGATCAGACCTCATGTGACCCTGAGCTTTATTTGGAGGGGTTCACAGAGNTTTATTTGGAGGTGTTCACAGAGATGACCAAGTTCACACAGAATACTCTGGCTTGGAAGGGAACTCCAAAGCTCATTCAACTCCCTTGCAGGCAGCAGGGACATCCTCAGCTAGATCAGGTTGCCCAGAGCCGTGTAGAGCACCACCTTGAATATGTCCAGGCATGGGGCCTCAACCACCTCCCTGGGCAACCTGTTGCAGTGTTCCAGCAGCCTCCTGGTGCAGAACTTGCTCCTCGCATTCAATCTAAACCTACTCCTCTCTTGGTCCTGACTGCAGGGTTGTGGGACAAGATGACTTCGAAGGGTCCCTTCCAACTCAATGCAATCTGTGAACCTGTGGTGTGTGGGCAGGAAGCTGCTGTCTGTCCCACCCTCATGTCCTCAGGTCCCCTGNCACCCTCATGTCCTCAGGCCCCCTGTGCCGTTGCCCACCCTGTCCTGCTCACCTGGAGAGGCAGTGGGGCTGTGCTCTGCTGGAAGTGGTGCCTGAAGACGATGGCTGCCAGTACACTGCCCGAGCGGTTGTCGGTCCTGATGTACTCCTCAAAGTCCCGCTCCGAGGCAAAGCCCTGAGCTGCACAGAGGGGAAGGAAGGAAGGAAGATGTGGGCATGGAGCATGGCAGCACACCAACCACCACCAAAACCAGCAAGGCAAGGGAGGTTCTCCTGCCCCTCTAACTCTGCCCTAGGGAGGCCACGGCTGGAGCCCTGGATCAAGTCCTGCACTCCCCAGTTCAGGAGAGACAGAGAACTGCTGGAGAGAGTCCAGGGGAGGCTGCAAAGCTGCTGAGGGGCTTGGAGCAACTCTAGGAGGAAAGGCTGAGAGCCCTGGGGCTGAGAGCCTGCAGAAGAGCAGCCCCAGAGGGGAGCTGAGCAAGGCTCAGCAAGAGCTAAAGGAGCAGTGAGGGGGAAGAGGCTGGAGCCAGGCTCTTGTCAGTGGTGCCCAGGCACAGGACAAGGGGCAAGGGAACCTTCCAGTAGGTTGCATCTGAGCAGGAGGATAAAGTTGTTTGTTGTGAGGGTGTTGGAGGCCTGGAGCAGGCTGCCCAGAGAGGCTGTGGAGTGTGCTTGTGTAGAGAGCTTCCAAGGCCAGCTGGGCACTGTGCTGCTGGGCGAGCTGCCGTGGGTGCCCTGCTTGAGCAGAGGGTTGGGCTTGGGTGATCTCCAGAGGTCCCCTGCTGGGATTCTGGTGCAGGACATGACAGAAGTGCTCCAGACGGAGCTGGAAAATGCTGCTGTCTGGGGGTGTATTTGGATGGTGCTGCACCCATCACAACACTCCCAGGTGATTCCTTCTCCTGGGGAGCAGGAAGCAGCATCCCTGCCAGAAGAAACCCTGACGTCACTTGCAGTTTGGAGCATGAGGAGCTAAGATGTTCAGTGCAACGAGACCTCCAGAAATACTTTCTGCTTGAGAAAATGTCAGCCAGGTTCTTTAAAATACTTTAAGGGATATTTTTCTAGAGGGAAACTGTGACAAAACAGGTCAAAACCACTAAACCCAAACCCTGCGGTTTCAATGGAACAAAAAGAAAATCATTGCTTGAAGTTCGTAAGAAAAGGATGGATGCCAGGAGCAGAGCAGCAGGGTTTAGTATAGTAAGAATAGGGAAGTGATGGTGCCCCTGTGCTGGGCACTGGGGAGGCCACATCTTGAAGCCTGGCATCAGCTTGGGGCTCCTCACTTCAAGAAGGACATTGAGGGGTTGAAGCAGGGCCAGAGAAGGGCAACCCAGCTGGAGAAGAGTCTGGAGAAGAGGGCTGGGGAGGAGCAGCTGAGGGAGCTGGGGGTGTTGAGGCTGGAGAAGAGGAGGCTGAGGGCAGAGCTCATTGCTCTCTGCAGCTCCCTGAGAGGAGGCTGCAGCCAGGTGGGGGTTGGGCTTTGCTCCCTAGTCTCAGGTGAGAGAAGGAGAGGCACTGGTCTGAGATTGTGCCAGGGGAGGGTCAGCTTGGAGAGGAGGGAAAATATCTTTGCTGCCAGAGTGGTCAGGGACTGTCCCATACTGCCCAGGGAGGTGGTGCAGTCCCCGTCCCTGGAGGTGTTCAAGAAACCCATGGCCATGGCACCTGGGGACAGGGTTTAGTGGCCATGGTGGTATTGGGTAGCTGGTTGGACTGGATGATCTAGAAGGACTTTTCCAACCCAAACAATACCATGGCTCCATGATTCCCTAACAACTGGAATTGGTTCCTGTGGTGAAGTGGCAGCCCTGGCCCCCCTCACCTCGGATGCTGATGGGCAAAGCCCTCTCCACTGCCTCAGCAATGCTCCTGACAGCGCTGCTGTTGGAGGGGACATAAGCCAGCTCCCAGGGGTTGCTGGGGGGGCGGCGGTAGAAGAAGCCTGGGAGGTCATCCAGGGCCTGGGGAGGGTAGCTGGTGCCGTTGGGGTGGCTGACAGAGTGCACTCGGTGCCGCAGGGCGATCAGGATGGCAGCGAACAGCAGCGGCAGGCAGAGCTCGATCAGCGTCACCAGGATCTGTCGCTTCTGCAGGGAGGAGAAAGGAGCCCAATGTGAGATGGAAACACGGCAGCTGCACCAAAGCCAGCCAGGGCCTTTGGGAAGGGCAGACCCCGAGCAGCAGAAGCTTTGCTGCAGTTCACAAGGTTTCACAACCTGAGCTTTTCTGCAGCCCGGGAATGATGATGCCTCTTGCTCTGCTCTGCCCTAGGGAGGCCACGGCTGGAGTTCTGGATCAAGTCCTGGGCTCCCAGTTCAAGACGGGGAACTGCTGGAGAGACTCCAGGGGAGGCTGCAAAGCTGCTGAGGGGCCTAGAGCAGCTCTAGGAGGAGCAAAGGCTGAGAGCCCTGGGGCTGAGAGCCTGCAGAAGAGCAGCTCCAGAGGGGAGCTGAGCAAGGCTCAGCAAGAGCTAAAGGAGCAGTGCGGAGCAAGAGGCTGGGGCCAGGCTCTTGCCAGTGGTGCCCAGGGCCAAGACAAGGGGCATGAAGTTGCACCCAGGAGGTTCCATCTGAGCAGGAGGAGAAAGTTGTTTGTTGTGAGGGTGCTGGAGGCCTGGAGCAGGCTGCCCAGAAAGGTTTTGGAGTGTGCTGGTGCGGAGAGCTTCCAAGGCCAGCTGGGCACTGTGCTCCTGGGCAAGCTGCTGTGGCTGCCCTGCTCTGGCAGGGGGTTGGACTGGATGTTCTCCAGAGGTCTCTTCCAACCCCACCCTTCTGGGGTTCAGTGACTGTTCATTTGTGGGCAAAAGTTGCTACACATAGCCCTGTCCCTTCAGCTCTGGTTCATCAAGGAAGATGGGAACAGAAGCCACAGCTAGGGCTGGATGACCTCCAGAGGTCTATTCCAACCCCACCCTGATGGGATTCCGGGACGCTCCATTAGTTCCCACATCCTGCAGGGTTTTCCAGCCAGGGCATCCTCAGCCCTATCACTGCTTCTGTAGAGCCTTCCCCACACAGTGCTGAGTTTGAATGAGCTCAGCTGGTCCCTGGCCCTTTCCCAGTGCCCTGCCTGGGTGCAGGCCTTGAGATGGGACCTCCCATATGTGGGGACAGCCACAAGAACAGCCCTTGCCAAAGCAGAGCAACCTTGCCCGGGGCTCACAGGGCTGGGAGTTGAAGACACTGTCACCGAATGAAGATCTGGGATGGGCATGCAGCAAGGACACAGCCTCTACACCCCAGCCTGGGATGGGACCTGGCAGCCTCCAGCTGCTCCCACTGCTGTCCCTGCACAGTACTGAGAACAGACTCCAGCTCAGTCTCTGTCCCAAGCCCTGCCCACACTGAACGTGGAGGCTCCTTGGCTGTTATAATTGAGCATCGAGCAGCTGGGCAATGGATTCGAGGCATGGGAATGCGCTTGTCCTGATTCCTTGTAGCCATGCTTTGTGCTGAAGGCCTAGAGGCTCCAGAGAGACCTCGGAGCAGCCTTCCAGTAGCTGAAAGGCCTGCAGGAGATCTGGGAAGGGACTTTGGACAAGGGCTGGGAGTGACTGCAGAGGGGGCAATGGCTTTGAGCTGGGAGAGGGGAGACAGAGTGGAGAGGAAGAAGAAATTGTCTGCAGTTAGGGTGGGGAGAGACTGGCACAGGTTTATCAGGGAGGTTGTGGATCACAGAATCACAACTCCCCTGGAGGTGTTGAAGGCCAGGCTGGATGAGGCTCTGAGCAACCTGGGCTGGTGGGTGGTGTCCCTGCCCATGGCAGGGGGTTGGAGCTGACTGATCTTTAAGATGCCTTCCAACCCAACCCATTCTATTTTACCCTCCATCCCTCAGTGGTTTCCCCGAGGGCTGCCTCTCCTGCAAACCTCGCCATAGCTACTTCCACCACCAACTCAGGTTAATTAGCATCCAATGCAGGTTAAGTAGCATTTAAACCTCTTCTCACCCCAGTGGGACACAGGAAGGGGTGTTCCCAACTAGCACTACACCCACGCTGCACCACTGCCCCCTGATCTGTTGCACTGCAGATGCCAGGACACGCTGCTGACCCATGGATTTGTGCTCCTAAAAGATCTTACCAGGGCCTGCAGTGGCAGCTTCTGAGGTGCCCCCAGCAGCAGGGAGCAGCTCTGGGAGCAGGCATCCAGGGCTGCTCTCTCAGAAGTCAGCAACAGTAACCTCCTGTGAGGGCTCTGGCTAAGAATGGTTTTACAAGACCCCTGTCTTTGCCACCCTCCCCTCTGCTGGGCTGCGAAGAGGAAGAACAGCAGGCAGGAAGAGCACCAAGAGGTTTATTGCAACCATTTTTCCAACTCAGTAGCTGGATTGGATCTGCCAGCACAGCCCCTCCCTGGCATCTCTGCAGACTCAGTGTGATCACGGCACCTTCTGCCCAGCTCCACAGCCACTGGCACAGCAGTGCCATGGCCTGGATCACCACAGATCACCGTGGTGGGCCATGCTGCCACAAGGAACAAGTCTGCAGATGTCAGACACCCATCCAAGGAGCATGCTGCTGGCAGGGCATGGCACAGGTCTGTGACCACCTGTGCTGGTTTGAGCTAATTGGAATATTTTAATAGAGAAAAATTGTACTATAGGCTGTGAAGGAAAACAGTGGTGATGTCTACTTCACTCAGAGGCTTGCTGCGATGTTTAGGTATAAGAAAACCAAAACAAAGAAGATAAGAGTCTCTCGAGCTGGCAGTCTGGGTCACGAGGGACTTACTGGCTTGCTTGCTGCTTGGGTCTTGGGCTAGCAACTCTGGCTTCTCCTCTCGGCTGAATAACTTCACTAACCACTTTTCTTCTAATCCTCCCCAGCCGATCCTCCTTCTGCGTAAGCCAAACCTTGGGGTAAGGTGTGGGAGTGGGGAGAAGGTGGAAGGGTGGTTGGGAGCCCCTCCTGGGGTCTCTGATTTCTGGGAGGGGTGTTGTGTGTCTGTATTACCTTAAACTTGTATATTTCTGTAAATATTCCTGTATATACTGTATATATTTGCTTGTATATTGTGCTGAGCTGTAAATAGAGCTTCATCTCTTAACTTCCAGCCAGATGAGAGTCTAGCCTGGGTCATTTCAAAGTGTGGGGGGGCGGGGAACTCCCAAACCGTCACACCACCAGGGCTCCTCACTGGTCTCCTCTCCTGCCTGCACCAGCCAAGTGCTGCAGGTAGCTGCCACCAAAGCCCCTTCTGCTCTCGAATGACAGCTGTGGAGCTGTGCTGACCATGGAGCTGCCCCTTTCACCTCTTTGCAGAGTGGAATCATAGAATCACAAACTGGTTTGGGTGGGAAGGGACCTTTCAAACTCATCAAGTCCAACAATCAGAGCAGGTTGCTCACAGCCCCACACAACCTGACCTGCAGTGGTGCCAGCCATGGGGCAGCTCCCACTTCTCTGGGTAGCCTGGGCCAGGCTTTTCCCACCCTCAGTGTCAAACGTTTCTCCCTTCCCTCCACTCTGAACCTCCCTCTTTGAGTTCTAACCATCAGCCCTTCCTCTGTCACAACAGGCCCTGTTCAAAAGTCCTGGTTTTATTCTTTAAATGGGGGATGGAGTGGAAGCAGCAAGTGGGGTCACGCCAAGGTGGGCAGAGCCTCAGTGGGGCGAGACCAGAGCCCTGAGCACAGAGCAGCTCAGCCCTCAGGCAGGAGGGCAGCCTGCTTAGTCAGGAGGGGGCACAGGGGCTGTGTGCAGGCACTCCCCACATCACCCCAGCTCTCAGCACCCACTGCCAAAGCCAAACCCCCCTCTTTGGGCTTGCCTGAGAGGAGCTGCCCACTCTGGCCCTGCCACCAGCCCTGGCAGCGGTGGCCGGGAGGTGGCAGCTGTGGGGAGGGGGTGGGGGGCAGGGCAAGGGGAGCCTTTCCAAAGGCCACCCTCATAAAAGCCAAGGCTGCAGATGTCTGATGGTTTTTTTAATGCGGCTCTGGAGGACCAGCTGCCTGCTGATGATTTACTACCGAGCTACCCCCTGGGCTGTCTCCAGAGCGGTTCCCTGGCTCCCTGAAAGCTGCTGCAGAAGCCATTTAAGCTGCCCTGCTGCAGAGGTGACAGAGACACTCATCCATAATCGCCACCTCCGCCTGGCCAGGGCTGCCCCAGCTTGGAGCCAGCCACGTGTGCCACATCCATCTCCACCGCGGGGGGGTGATGGCTTGGCAGCTCTGCGGCAGCCTGGCGTCGTGGGGAGGTTTAGAGGAGGGGAGGTTGTGTTCCAGGAGAGGAGATGGGAGTCAGCTTGTGTCCTTGGAAAACACAATGAGAGAGGTCCCTGTCCCCAGAGCACACCCAGACAGTGATGCTGTTGCCCCTGCAGAGAATCAGAATTAATCAGGTTGGAAAAGACCTCTAAGATCATTGAGTCCAACCTATCACCTAACACCCTCTTAATTAACTAAAACATGCCTCATGCAGCCTCCTTTTAAACCCCTCCAGGGATGGTGACTCCACCCCCTTCCTGGGCAGCCTATTCCAATACCAATCTCTCTTTTTGTGAAGAACTTCTTTTCACATCCAGCCTGAATCTGCCCTGGCACAGCTTGAGGCTGTGTCCTCTTGTTCTGTCCCTGGGTGCCTGGCAGAAGAGCCCAACCCCACCTGGTTACAACCTCCTTTCAGGTAGCTGCAGAGAGCAATGAGGTCTGCCCTGAGCCTCCTCTTCTGCAGCCTGCACTCCCCCAGCTCCCTCAGCCTCTCCTCACAGGGCTGTGCTCCAGGCCCCTCACCAGCCTTGTTTCCCTTCTCTGAGCACCTTCAAGCACCTCAACATCTTTCTTAAATTGAGGGGCCCAGAACTGGACACAGTGGTGGGGGATCACAGAGTCACAGAGGTTGGAAAGGACTTCTGGAGATGATCCAGTTCAATGCCCCTGCCAAAGCAGGCAGGTCACACAGGAACACACCCAGATCATCCTACATATGTCTGGGCTGTAGAAGGGGATGTAGAGGGGGCCACCACACCCACTCACAGAGCACACTCTTTTAGCTTCTTTAAAGTAGTTCAAGGGATATTTTTCTGGCTGGGAAGTGCAATAAAACAGGTCCAAAAAATCTGTAATCAAACCCTGCAGTTTTAGTGAAACAAAAAGAAAAGCATTGCTTGAAGTTCTTAAGAAAAGGATGGATGCCAGTAGCAGAGCAGCAGGGTTTAGTAAAGTAAGAACAGGGAAGTGATGATGTCCCTGTACTGGGCACTAGGAAGGCCACACCTTGAAACCTGGGGTCAGATTTGGGCCCCTCACTTCAAGAAGGACATTGAGGAGCTGGAGCAACAGAGCTGGGGAAGGTCTGATGAACAGCGCTGGGGAGGAGCAGCTGAGGGAGCTGGGGGTGGTGAGCCTGGAGAAGAGGAGGTTGAGGGCAGACCTCCCTGAGAGGAAGCTGCAGCCAGCAGGGGGTTGGGCTCAGATCGGAAGGCTACCAAGCCAGCAGCCAGCCCAGGCAGCAGCCAGCCCAGCCCTCTTCCTTTTGTTTATTTTTAAAGCACTGATCAGCAGCAGGGTAACTCAAAGTGCCAAGGCAGGCTGCGGTGAGCTCTGCTCCCTCCTCTTCCGTCAGCCTCTGCCAGGGCTGACTCCGGGTCCCAGCGGAGCCGCAGCGTCCGCCCGCAGGCTGCCCAGAGGTGTAAAAGCCTCATCCAGCAGCAGCCAGACGCTGCCAGGCAGCGGGCAAGGAGCCCCTTGAGGACTCAACATCCTTCAGCATTAGCCCAGCTGCCAGACGGGGGCTGGGAGAGATGCCAGGATGAGGGTGGTTTAATTTTTTTAGATGCCCAGAAGGTGCTTTAACGGGATGTGGAAAGTGATGGAGGACAGGAAAACCTGGGCCCTGGTGCGTTTGGAGGCACTGTATAGAGAACCATCCAATGGGTTGGGTTGCAAGGGACCTTCAAGATCATCTGGCTCAAACCCATTGTCATGGGCACGGACCCCTCCTATTAGACCAGGCTGCTCAAGGCCCCATCCAACCTGACTTGGGGGAGCAGCAGAAGAGCTGAATAATCCCTCTGTGGCCCCGGAGGCTGCCTGGCTTTGTCCTGCTCTGTGAGAAGGGGCAGCTGAGCTCACAACTGGGTTGCAAAAGGAGGGAATGGCACAGTGTGTGCCAGAGGGAACAGGGACAACAGAACATGCAGCCTTGCCCGCCTCTCCCTGGCACGAGAGCGGGATGACACCACAGGCACAATTAAACCAGCTCGCCTCCAGGAGATGCCCTGGGCCCTGGCAAAGCTTTGCTGAAGAATCACGGTGTGCTGTGCCCAGGCAGCTGCTCAAGAGCCCAGTGTCAGCCTACAGCCTACCTGCAGGATGTAGTTCTTCCAGAGCAGCAGCCTAAACTGCCTGAGAACAACCATCCTCCCATCAGAAGAGGACCACCTCCTGCCGCTCCTCAGGACCCTGCAAGAGAGGAAAGGGGTGAAAGCCAGGCCCTCAGAGGAGGGCACGACCCCACCTCCCACCCCCAGCAAGCCCATGACAGCTCTCTGCCTCCAGCCTGGTGTTGCAACAGCTGCCTCGGCCCCAAACGGGAGAACAAAAACTGTTGTGTTCCCTCTCCAAGGGTCACTGCTGACTCGCGGGGGCCTGAGCTTGTGGTTTCTGCTGCAAGCCACCAGTGACCCTAGCTGCAAGAGGGAGGTTGCTCCTCAGAGCTCAGCATGCCTGGCTCAGGGATCCCTCCTGCCAGCCCCAGCAGCAGGCAGGCAACAGCTCTTCTTACGCATGTGGGAGCACAGTATTGCAGAACAGCAGACACCAGCCCGGAGAAACCACCAAAGCCCTTGCAGCCCAGGAGTTTGGGCTTGGGGAAGATCTCAAGCTGTGCCTCCTTCTGCTACAGCACAAAGGGTGGGTTTTGAAATGCTGACAGCACTTCACCAGCAGAAACCCTCCTTGGATGAGAAAAGGGCAGGGAAGGTTGGTACTAGAGGCTGACAGGCTCCTGCCCTCCCCCTGTTGGGACGTGTCTGCCAGCCCTCCAAGCTGGTTTTGTCTCCATCTGCAGTAGTTTCCTGACAAAGCATTGCTGTCCCACCAGGAGACAGGGCTGTGACTGCACACTCACAGTGAGTCACCCAGCAGCATGGCACAGAGACAGAGCAGCCCTGGCACAAGCAGAGCCACCTGCCCATGCTGCCCCAGTAGAGCAGCCCCTCGAGGGCAAACCCTCTCTTCCCACAGCAGCGGAGCCAGCTTGGGTCACAGCAGCACCCATCAGCCTGGCTGCACCCTCCCTGAGTGGGCAGCTGCCAGGCTCATGCTGAAAGTCTGCGCTCCAAAGCTTGGCAGCATCAAAATGGTTGGAATAGATCTCCAAAGGTTTTCTCCAGCCTAAATGATTCCATGGTTCTATCAAAGCTGCTGCAGAGACAAGGGTGGACACATCACCAACCAGCAATGCCCCAGCAGATGCTCAAGAGCACCTTCGGCAGCCTCAGTCAGGATGGTTATCAGCTCTTCAGACCCACTCAGCTCCCAGGGAGCTGAGGGTGCCACAGCAAGAGGAGAAGAGAGGCTGACAACCCAGCCTGCCCCAGCTTGGCTGCCAGTAGGCTGTGGGTAGAGCGCTGACAGCTGGGAGCAACCCGGCTGCAGCCACAGCAAGTTATAAGCCATGCAGGTCTGCAGACAAAAGTAGCCAGCATCCATCCACCCATCCTGCCCTATGCCACCAGCATCTCGAGTCCTCCAGAAGCCTTCTTCTGGCTCGGGGAGCACCTTATCCCCAACCCAAACCCCAGGTGCATTCTCAGACCCAAAAAAACACCTTCTGTTTGCCACTCCATGCACAGGAGGCAGACTGCCACAACGGCAAGGGATGTCTGTGCTGGACAGCAGGACAGGGCCACTCCTGCAGCCCAGAAAGCCTGTCAGACACCACCGAGCAGGGAAAGGATAGCAAAGGGGTTAGCTGCTGCTAGATTCCAGCTTAAACACCTCCAAGCTCAGCACAAATGTGCACTGTGTCTTCCCCAGCAAGTTCACACATGCCCTGCGGCAGAAATGCCACTGAGACCCCTGCAGCATGTCCCCCAGCCCCCACACACTCCCAACATACCACACCCAGTAGGATCTGACACACCTCCAGATGAACCTCCCAGGAGCAGAAACCTTCCCCCTGTGCTCGCTCAAAAGGAATCCACAGCAAATCAAGGGGGAAAAGACCTTTCTGCTCCTTTCAAAGACAAACGGGCCAGGTCTGGCTGGCAAAGGTTGCTGGTCCCGCAGAGGTCCCTCCTCCTGCCCCCACATCTCTCCTGGCTGCTTGCCCCACCACACCCTCAAACATGAAGCTGACACCCCCCCACCCCTCCCCAAATGGCTGCCCTGGTCTTGGGGCCAGAATATCGCTGAGAAAATGTCAAGCAGCTCTTGGCTAACACAAGCACTACACAAACACTACTCGGAGGCTACACAAACACTACACAAAGGCAGCAAACTTCATTAATGCCAGTAAATTGCTTGCAAGCTTTTAAGTGTTCCAAGAAAACCTGGACTGGACCTTGCACTGGAAGAGATGGAAGAAGCTCAGTTGCAACAGAGATACTCTCACCAGATTTGGAGAGACAAAATGGTTTTCCAGGCTCTGGGCAGCCACAGAAATGATTTTTTTTTTTTTTTCAACCCAAATGGGAAAACATTTTTTGGAAGGTGCCATCTGGATCGGCCCTGAGATGCCTGTGATCACAGGCAGGGTCCTCAGCTACCCCTCTGCCTGCATCCAGGACCTGTGTCTGGCAGGAACGGAGAGCTGGGCACAGGTGGCCTCAGAGGTGCTGCTCGTACCTTGCAGGACAGCTCATGACGAACAGTTCTGCTCATGCAGCAGCAGGTCGAGTTGCCCCCTCTGGAGACGTTCTCCTGTTTTGACCTCACTGTTATGTGCTGCAAGATAGGAGTGACCTTCCCAGCCAGAGAGGCACATGGAGCAACCCACTTCCTTCTCCTCCCCGCTGGAAATACCCTGTTCTCCAAGCCAGAGAGTGCAGGGGGAAGATCAAGAACTAGATGATCTTTAAGGTTCTTTACAACCCAAACAGAACGGTTTGGGTTGCAAGGGATCTTAAAGGTCATCTAGTTCCAGCCCCCCAGCCATGGACAGGGACACCCACCTGAACAGACAAGCGTGGGTTTGCCCTGACTGTCCCCAGGGGGCCAGCAAGGAAGGAGACCTCCTGCCTGCCTGCCTACAACCTGGGCAGGAGGAAGCCATACAGGTCCTCGCTGCTTGGCCAGTACCACAAGCCCCTCCCACAGGAGCACAGGATGTTAGGAGTTGGAAGGGACCTCTGAAGATCATTGCCTCCAATCCCCCTGCCACAGCAGGACCATAATCTAGTGCAGGTCACAGAGGAATGCATCCAGGTGGCTCTTGAGAGTCTTCAGAGAAGGAGACTCCACGACCTCTCTGGGGAGCCTGTTCCAGTGCTCCATGACCCGTACAGTAAAGAAGTTCCTCCTCATGTTGAGGTGGAGGAATTCTCTCAGCCTGCCCTTAAAGGAGAGGTGTCCTGGCCCTTTGATAACTTCTGTGGCTCTCCTCTAGACCCGCTCCAACAGGTCCCCATCCTTCTTGTGCTGACGGCTCCAGAGTTCCATTGAATAGATTCATCCAGCTCCTTCAGGTGCACCCTCCCTGACACCACAGAGCCACGCTGTGCTAGCTGCCACCCTGGACTAGAGCTCTCCTACTGAGGGGTTGAGATGAGGATGGGGCAGGGATCAAAGCCACAGCATCCCAGCTCCTGCCCCATTTCAGCGCGTGGCCAGGTCTGGGCAGCGAGGACAAGGCGAGCAGAGGCCACGTGCTGCTGGCAGCTATTTTGGAGCCCTCGCTGCAGCTCTGCTCCTCTGCTGTCCCGTTCCCATAGAAACCAGGCCTGCCAATGGCAGACACTGCCTTTTTTTTTTTGATCTAAAATCAGCATTTCTCCCCACCGCCTGGCACAGGCACCATGCCAGCCCTACGAGATGAACTGCAGGCTTCGTTGGGTGCCTCCAGCCCCACAGTCATGCCGGGATGGTGGCATCCCGGCTGGTACCTGAGTGCTCTGCAAACTGCAGCTGAAGCAGGAAACTGCTCCCTGCAGGGCCTGTGCTGGAAACTCAAAGCCCCCGTGGCAGGAAGAAGGATTTGGCTTGGCCAGCATTGTCAGGAAGAGCGAGGGACTTCCCACACCTGCATGCCCTCAAAGCCCCATCTCCTGCTGCCAGGTCCTGGAAAAAGCCACCAGAACTGGTGGCCACTTGGACCAGCCACAGGTGTTCAGTGACAGGCAGCTCTCTCTGCTGCTATTTTCCTCCTCCTTGCCGAGAGTCACAACACGGACCATAAAAACCACCTCCCGCAGCGCAGGACGTTGTGCAAACAGCAATAAAACTTTCTGGGCACCAGCGAGCTGGGTGGGTGAGTTGACATCCCCCTGCCAAAACTGCTGGTTCCCCACTGAGTCTGTTTGCTTCCCAGACAGGAACTTCAGACCTCTATCCAGAGAAGCAAACACAAACAGCACCGGAGCCAAGTCCTCTTTCCAGAAGTGGGGGAGGGTTAAGTTTGGGGGTTTTGGCTGCCACCCCAGAGGTGAGGAGGCGACTGGTGGGCCTGGGGAGCTTGGCAGGCTCTTGGGTGATTGGATTATGTCCAGAACATGCCCCCACGCATGGGCAGCAGCAGGAGAGGAGGGAAGAAGCTGCTGCATCAGTGCTTTATCACCACCATCACTGGTGCACCCAGGGACAGGTAAAGAGCGGAGCTCTGCAAATCCCGTGTCCTCCTGCATCTGGCAAAGGTCTGGAGCCCGGATCGGATTTCCTGGTGCAAGCCAACCCCAGCTCGGAGCCACCCAGGACATGCCATCCGGGCACGCTGCGAGCCCACGGCAAACCCACCCGGGTAAGCTGCCCCTCCCCGGGGGCTGCCTGTGTCCGGACCTCGTTTGCCGCGGGCTAAGCAGCGCAAAAACAGCCTCCGGGAGCAGGGGCT
>VWYK01023870.1:5088-15460 GCA_013399775.1 Semnornis frantzii | reverse complement strand
GCCCCGCCCGCCCCGCAGCGGGACCCGCCCCGCCCGCGCAGGCGCCGCACGGCGGGAGGGGCCCAGGAGGGCCGAGCGGGTGGGTCAGCGGTGGTGAACGACAGTACCGGGGTCAGCGACGGTGAGTGACAGTGAGAGTGACAGGGTCAGGGACAGTGACAGTGTGAGTGAGACAGTGTCAATGTGACAGTGACAGTGTGAGGGACAGCAGCAGGGTTAGTGCCAGGGTGAGCGACAGTGGGAGTGAGTGACAGTGAGTGTGACAGTGCCAGAGTGAGTGACAGTATGTATGAGTGTGACAGGGACAGTGTGAGTGTGACAGTGACAGGGTCAGTGACAGTGCCAGAGTGAGTGTGACAGGAACAGTGTGAGTGTGACAGTGAGTGTGAGTGACAATGCCAGTGAGTGACAGTGTGAGTGTGACAGGGACAGTGTGACAGGGACGGTGTGACAGTGTGAGTGGCAGTGGCAGTTAAGTGTGGCAGAGTGTGTGTGTGTAAGTGACACTGTGTGAGAGTGAGGTGTGAGAGTGTGTGTTTAGAGTGTGTCCGGGGCCTACGCGTGTTCCCATGCCATGGACTCAGAGCTGCATTCCACAGGCTGCTGCGCCGAACCCTCCCCGATGCTCAGTGCAGGGCCTATCTGTCTGTCCATCCCACTGTATCTGTCCATCCATCTCAGTGCTGCACACCATGGCCTGCCCTGGTTTTGGATGCCCTCTCCAGCTCAATGCCTGTCCCAGCTGGGCAGTGTGTGTAGGAACGCTGCCCTCCCTGCCACCTCCATCTGGGAAGTGTCTATGGGAGCCCCACACTTGTGCCCACTCCGCTTACTGCAGAGTGCCACCTTCCAGATAAGGATGAAAGTGCCGGCAGAGGAACTTGGTGGCCTCCAGCCCTGCCTGTTCCTGCTGCCAGCTGCCAAGTTGGCAGGCACAGGGGTTGGAAGAGCCAGACTGGCTGCTCCTGCCAGGAACACCAACATGGAGAAAGTTTACAGAAGAAGAGGGTGGGGAGGTGGGACTGGGACAAGGACATTCAGGACTTGGCACAGCTCTGCTGCATTGCCAGCGGCATGATGTCCCCCTCGGGCAGCCACTTGGTATGCATAGGGGTATTTGGGGTGCCACAGTGACCCTCACCCTGCCTGGGTGACAGCAAGCAAAGGGAAAAGGCAGCCTCAAGCCATTGCCTGTCTCCAAATGACAAAGGTGCAATTTTGGGGGGTCTCCATCTAGATGAATTCTACAGTGCCCACTGTGGAGATGGTGTTCCCCTGGCATCTGTTAGTCTGGAGGGCTTGTAGCCATCTGCTGTGCCCCAGAGAGGATTAAAATAAAACTAGAACCAGGGGAAAGTCACGCTGTAAAATCAGCCATGGGTGGATGGATGGGGCGCCAGTGACTGCACTGCTGGGGTCTGGAGAGCTGGGATCATAGGATAGTTTGGGCTGGAAAAGGCCTCCAAGCTCATCCAGTCCAACCACCAACCCCCCACCACCATGGCCACCAAACTCTGTGATGCCATGACTACATGTTTCTCAAACCCTTCCAGGGATGAGGACTCCACCACCTGCCTGGGCAGCCTGTGCCAGTCCCTGACCACTCTTGCAGCAAAGACATTTTTCCTGCTCTCCAACCTAACCCTCCTCTGGCACAATTTCAGGCCAGTTCCTCTGCTCATATCACCTGAGACTAAGGAGCAGAGCCCAAATCCCACCTGGCTGAAGCCTCTTCTCAGGGAGCTGTAGAGAGCAATGAGCTCTGCCCTCAGCCTCCTCTTCTCTAGGCTAAACGACCTCAGTTGCCGCCTCGCTCACTTTGCTCCTGTCACTGGCATAAGCCAAGGTGTGGCTTCCTAGGGCACCCAGAGTGAGCCACAACCATGGGGATGGCCCCACAGCAGTCACCTGGAGGGCTTCTCCCTGCTGTCTGTGCTCTGCTTGGAGGCTGCTTCCACAGGCACCAGTGGAGCTGAAGCTGTCTGCCAGGGACAGCTGAGCAAAGGGCTGCTCAGCAGCATCCAGCACAGCTCACTGCAGGGCTCGGGGCCAGGGAGGAGCTGGCCTGGCTCAGGTGTTGTTGTCCCTCAGCAAGACACAAGAGCTTGCAAGGTGACCAAGGCAGCTTGGCTGGGTCTTCCCACCCACTGTGGCCTGCCTGTGAGGGTTTGTCAGTTCTGCTTGCATTCCCCAAAGACTTCCCCCGTGTTGCTTGCTGCAACCTTCAATAAAGGCAAGTGTGGAGTCCTGCAGCTGAGGAGGACCAACGCCCTACAAGTGAGGGGGAACACGCTGGGAAGCAGCTCCATGGAGAAGGACCTGGGAATGCTGAGGGACAAGAAGTTCCCCAGGAGCCAGCAGTGTGCCCTTGGAGCCAAGAAAGCCAACAGTGTGAGAAAGAGTGTGGCCAGCAGGTTGAGGGAGGTTCTGCTCCTCTACTCTACCCTAGGGAGGCCACAGCTGGAGTTCAATCCTGGGATCCCCAGTTCAGGAGAGACAGAGAAGTGCTGGAGAGAGTCCAGGGGAGGCTGCAAAGTTGCTGAGGGGCCTGGAGCAGCTCTGGGAGTTGTTTGGTGTGAGGATGCTGGAGGCCTGGAGCAGGCTGCCCAGAGAGGCTGTAGAGTGTGCTTGTGTGGAGAGCTTCCAAGGCCAGCTGGGCACTGTGCTCCTGGGCAAGCTGCTGTAGGTGCCCTGCTCTGTCAGGGGGTTGGACTGGATGATCTCCAGGGGTCTCTTCCAAACCCTACCCTGCTGGCATTCTGGGGTGAAGGTCTCACCCTGGATCTGCACCCCAGCATGCACCACAGTGTGGGGAATCTGGCCCTGTCTCAGAGGACACCTGCAGCCTGCTGCTTTGTCATAGGTGATAGACCAAGCAGTGCCTGTGGTGACAGACTGGAGCCTCACCTTGGCTTAGGCTGAGCCACTCATCCACACCCTTGCTTGAGCCTGAGCTTAATCCTCCCCAATTAGAGCCACCTCACCTCTCTCCATGACCTTCCCTCATGCAGTTCCTCTCTGTGGCCTCCTTTGAAGGAAGCTGAGTGATGAGATCCAAGCAAAGCCTTGCCAAAGAAAGTATTGATGTGCTCCTCATGACTCCTGCAGACAGAGGCAGGAGATGTTGTAAGGAGACTCAGTGGCATCAATGTGACTCAGCTCACACTCAGGACAGGAACATGGACTGAGCAGAGGGACACAGCAGAAACCCACAGGGCACTGCCAGGAAAGGGCTGGGGGGTATTAGGCAGCTGGTGATGGCTTGTGTGGGGACTGTTTCTCACTGAGATATTCCATCAGCATCTGGAAGGAGGAGTCAGCCCCTCCAAACCTGCTAACCTGCTCCTGCTGCCTCCGGTGGCCTGTGTGTCCCTGAGCATCTTGGCTCACTCTACCACCTGCCCTTCTTGGCTGCTATTACCCTCCCTCCTGCAGCCGGCAGCAAAACGCAGTTGCTGGGAAGAGGACCACAGCTAAGCAAACTCTCCTCTGGTTCCTCTGCTCTCCCCATGGCCCTGCTGCCCAGGGCAGGATCTGGGCAAGGACATTGGTTCTGTGTTCACTACCCCTGTGTGTGCCACCACCTCTGTGTTGCTGCTCACCCGCTATCCTCACCTCCCACTGCTCTGCTCCATGCAAGGGCAGGAGGGAGCCTGAGCGGGACAGGCAACCCATGATGCCCAGCAGCACCTTCCTCCAGGGCAGCTGGTAACTTGGGGAAGGGCACCCAGGGCTTCCCTGGCCACCACATCCCATGAGCTGCTAGGCCAAGGACATGCACCCAGGGCTTCCCTGGCCACCACATTCCACGAGCTGGCAGGCCAGGGACAAGCACCGAGGGCTTCCCTGGCCACCACATTCCATGAGCTGCCAGGCCAGGGACAGGCACCCAGGGCTTCCCTGGCCACCACATTCCATGAGCTGGCAGGCCAGGGACATGCACCAAGGGCTTCCCTGGCCACCACATTCCATGAGCTGTTGGAGCAGGGACATGCACCAAGGGCTTCCCTGACCACCACATTCCATGAGCTGCCAGGCCAGGGACATGCACCGAGGGCTTCCCTGGCCACCACATTCCATGAGCTGCTGGGCCAGGGATGACCACAGTGACTGCTGCTGAGAGCTTTTCCTGGTTTGTCCCAGTTTCTGCCCTCTCCTAGACTTTGCTGCAGAGCTGGGTGGCGCAGTCGCGGGATTTCCGATTCTCCAGTGCCACAGCCCAGCAGGGACGTGCCGGGATGATGATTCCCGGAGAGGATGGAGAGGGGGAGCAGATCCAGCACCTTCTGCTCCACCAGAAGATTCCTGCTCCTGTCTTCCAACACCAGAAGTGTCAGCAGCAGCGCAGCGTCCAGGGTCTGCTTCTGTAGAAGCAGGGATGGGGTTGCACACAGAGGTTCAGGACCTTACTGGTCGTGGGCAGGAGGGTCTGCTCCCCACGGCCGGGCTGGCTGGGACCCCGGCAGCTTTGATGGCAACACTGGCTGCAGGAGGAGTGTGGGGGGGCCCCATGGGCGTTATTCCCGGGAAAGATGTGTTGTCATTTCCCAAGGAGGACCTCAAGGGCTGATGCAGCTTGGTTTGTCCTTGGCAGCTGCACAGCTGGGCTGGGGATCAAGAGGTTCAACTTCTCAGCCTGCCTACAAGACCACCACGGGGCGGCTGGGGAGGAGAGAATCAGAATTGTTTGGGCTGGAAAAGACCTCCAAGAGATTGAGTCCAACCAGCAACCTCAGCCCACCATGGCCGTTAAACCACACCCTCAAGCCTCATGTTCACATGTTTCTTGAGCACCTCCAGAGATGTGGGCTTGCAGGTGGTCTGAGACAAGGATGCACATGGGAAGGCTCTTCCCCAAACCTCAGGGGAATGAAATGGCCTTGCTTGAAGTGACAAAATTCCCTGGGGGTGGATTACCTCTTCCCTTGTGCTCCAGGCACTCCAGCTTTGCAACACCCCCCCCAGCCTTGGCTGCCAGGTTAAGGTCTCTCAGTGTGTCCCTCTGCTCTGGAAGCCATGGGGAAATGTTCAGGGAAGAAGGACTCCCTTTGCAGTGCTGTCATACAGCACTTCCATGGCATGGGAAGGCTGATATGAAAT
Source organism: Semnornis frantzii (assembly GCA_013399775.1). Taxonomy (NCBI): domain Eukaryota; kingdom Metazoa; phylum Chordata; class Aves; order Piciformes; family Ramphastidae; genus Semnornis; species Semnornis frantzii. The sequence continues at coordinate 10,360 of VWYK01023870.1, read as the reverse complement.
GGAACCTTCCAAGATCCCTTGCTGTGCTTCCCAATCCCTGCTTTCCTCAAAGGCTAATTCTCCTGACAGTGCTCTGTCCCTGTCCACACCAATGTCCCCAGCAAATTCCTGTCCTGTCCCCATGTCCCCACTGGGGTTACAGACCTCAGTGCCCAGCATGGAGAAGACGTGGCTGCAAACATCTGTGGCCACTGCTCCTGGGTGAGGCTCTCACTGTGGGCAGAGAGGTGGTGGACAGAGCTGAGGAGGCAGCACAGCCTGAGATATGTGTGGGCAGTCTCTGCCTGCACTGCCCACTGCCCCCAGGGCAGGCAGGTTGCCCTTTCAGCCCAGAGAAGCAGCTGGTGTCCCCATGCCCACATCCCATGGGTGTGCAGTCAGCCCTCCTGTGCCAACAGCCAGGACCTCTTGAGGCTGTTGGATTGCAACTGGCAGCTTGGAGCTGAGAAGCTCTAAAGGGCACTCCAGCCCTGCACAAGTGCCATCGCTCCGCTTCGGGATCAAAGGGGTGTGTAAATGCAAATGAATGGCCTCATTGCATCAAGAGCCATTGAAGAACTGGCACTTTGGGCACTCAGCAAGCTCATAACTCTCTGCCAGCACCTACACTCCATAAGTCATTTGCCCAAGCTACTGGCAGTCCTGCTGGGAAGCCAAGGGTAAGATGAAGGAGGCACAATCCCATGGATCAGCACAGGTTGGGGACAGAGCTGTTGGAAAGCAGCTCTGTGGAAAAGGACCTGGGAGTGCAAGTAGACAGCAGGATGCCCACGACCCAGCAGGGGCATCCTGGGGTGCACGAAGAAGGACAGGGCAGGGCAAAGGAGGTTCTCTTCCCCCTCTACTCTGCCCTAGGGAGCGCTGGGTCCAGTTCTGGTCTCCTCAGCTCAAAAAGGACAAGGAACTACTGGAGAAAGTCCAGCACAAGGCTACTGAGGTGCTGAGGGCACTGCAACAGCTCTCACCTGAGGAGAGGCTGAGGGAGCTGGGGCTGAGCAGCCTGGAAAAGAGGAGGCTGAGGGGGATCTTGTGAATGCTTAGAAATATCTAAGGGGTGGGTGTCAGGAGACTGGGGCTAGACTCTTCTCAGTGTTCTCCAGTGACATGGCAAGAGGCAATGAGCACAAACTTGGCCATAGGAAGTTCCGTCTGAACGTGAGGAGGAACTTCTGTACTGTGAGGGTGGCAGAGCCCTGGAGCAGGCTGCCCTGAGAGGTTGTGGAGCCTCTGGAGATTTCCAAACTCCACTTGGATGTGTTCCTGTGTGACCTGCCCTGGGTGCCCCTGCTCTGGCAGGGGGGGTTGGACTGAATGATCTCCAGAAGTCCCTTCCAGCCCTTACCATGCTGTAATTCTCCCAAGCCTTAATGAAAGGTGGGGCTGAGCAGTTCTGCTTTAAGCTCCTGAAGCTTCTGTAAGGACAGGACCTTTCTCACTTCCTGGCAGCATGTAAGGAACCATTGCTGGCTGTAGCTGTGTGCTCTTGAGACCTCAGGTGAGGACAGCACTGGTGTGCTGGCACCTTCTGGGCATAGACAGGAGAGCTGCAGGTGTTGAGCTTGAGGTGGCAGCTGAGTGCTGCTCTCAGCACTGCTGCAGTGTGTCAGGGCTCTCTATGGCTTCAGTAGGGAGAGAAAGTTGGTCTTGAAGAGGAGGAAGCATTGATCCTGATGCTGCTTCACTGCCATCTCCTCCTGCTCCTTGCCTGGCTGTCGTGGTAGGCCTAAAAAGGCCGAGGTGGGCTTGTACATGTCCTGGCTTGCCCAGGCATGCTCCCCTGCTCCCCCTCCTTCTGTGCTGGGGCTGGTGGCCACGGGAAAAGGGACAAAAGCCCCAGCTTCACCTAATATGGGCAAACTGCCATCCTGATTGGCTAATCTATGTCCAAAGGCCCATCAGTCTCGGGCTGAAATGGATATAAAGGATGAGCAGGTAGCACATTGGGCTCTCTGCTATTGTGCTCTCTGCTATGGTATCCTGCTTGCTTACTACCTCATTGATCCTGAGCTGAGGCTCTGATGCCTCCATACATTCGGCCTGCACAGCGAGCGTGACGCCGTGCTGAGACTGCACACCGCAAGACATCCTGCTGCACATGAGAGCCTGCTGCCAAGAGAGCCAGGACCAGCTCAGAGATCATCTGCCTCCTTTCTGAAGCGTCCAGGAGCCTGAGGAAGCTCCAAAGCCTCTAACAGCTTCCAACCCGGCAACAGCCCTGCCATGTGCTTTGGGTATTGTCTCATGATATTNAAGTTTTGTGGCAAGATTTAATGTTAATAAACAGTTTTCACAGTTATTAACAATCTCTGCCTGGAGATCAAAATTTATATCATTATTAATTTTGAAACAGTTTTCATTACACTGGCCCCTTGCTCCCAGCCTATTTCTGTGGGAGTTCCACCTGCGTTATCTGCCAGAGCAGTGCTGTCCCTGGCAGCCTGGACATGAGCTGGGCTGGCCTGTCCTGTTCTTTCAGGTGCTGCAGGCCATGATAAACTGCTACTTGCTTTCTGGCATGACTGGATGGAGCTTTTACTGCAGCTGTTAGCCCTCTGATGCGAGGAGAATTGAGGCAAAAACCTTAGTGCAGCCTTGCCATCAGGTGCCCCTGCTCTGGCAGGGGGGCTGGACTGGATTATCTCCAGAGGTCCCTTCCAACCCCTCCCATGCTGTGATTCTGAGAGAGCCCTGAAGAGTCCTCATGGGTGCTTTGCCCCTCATTTCTTCAAAGGAAAGAGTACTTTGATCATCGTGTGATGGTCAGGAGCAGGGAACTGCGGTTGTTCAATGTGGAGAAAAAGAGGCTCAGGGGAGATCATCTGGGTCTCTACAACTCCCTGGAAGGAGGCTGGAGCCAGATAGGGATTGGACTCTGCTCCCAAAGAACAGCTGACAGGACTAGAAGAAATGGCCTCAAATTGTGCCCTAGGGGAGGTTTAGGTTGGCCATGAGGAACAGTTTCTTCCCTCAAAAGGTTGTCAAGGCCTGGCCCAGGCTGCCCAGGGCCACGGTGGAGTTCCCCATCCCTGTAGGGGTTCAGAGCTGTGTAGACAAGGTGATGAAGGCTCAGTGGTGACCTGGCAGGGCTGGGTTAAGGGCTGGACTGGATGATGTGAAAGGTCTTGTGGCTCCATGACTCTATAAGGGAAGCATTTCCCAATCTGTGCATGTCCATGCTGTGGGAGGCTGCCTCTGCCATGGAGATCAGATGTGCCAATGGATTCTAAAGAGACCAGAAGGGTGCAAGAGGGTTGGTCTGCCGGGATTGCAGCAAATCCAGCATACTCCCAAACCACCCCTGGCTGCTGAGGACAAGGAGCAGATCCCTGCTGCTTGCTCTGCCTCAACCTTTGAACGTTCCCAGGTCTCCCCATCACAGCCAGTGGCACTTTGCCAGTATCCAGAACCTAGCACCTCCAAGCCCCAGGCATGCCCCAATTCCTCTTCCCACTCCTGTGTGCCCTGCCAGTGCTTTGGGTCATCATCAGTATCTCCAGACTGTGGTCTCCCTCACTCATCCATGGCACTTGAGAGTCTGAAAATTCAAAGCAGCAAAGCTCAGCCTCAGAGCGCTGCCCTGCTCTCCAAAGGCTCTCCAGGAGTTGATCGCTCTCTGCAGCTCCAAATCCAGGCTGGTTTTCAATGTCCAAGGTAACAAGGAGGGAAGCCAATTGCTGCTGAGATCAGGCAGAAGGTGCAGTGCCCATGGACACCATCCCCTGCTGCAGGCTCCCACCTCACCCTGCCACATAAATCATCAATGAGGAAGTGGGGAAAATGGCTCTTCCTGCTTTCATACGTTAATTAGAGCTTTCTTTTTATTGCTAATTATCCCTTTCAACACATCAGTGAAGGAGGGTGGGGGCTCTTTTCTGAGCTGGCAGTTTTGGGTAACACGATGGGGCTCCTGTGGTGGTGGCTCTTGGAAATAAACCTCAAAGAATTGTTTGGTTGTTTATTTTGTTGTTTTTTTTTTTTCCACCCCAGGTTTTTGTCTGCCTTTCCCCACATTTTCTTTTTTTTCTCTTCTCTTTTAGTTTCCTGCATGTTTCCTTCTCCTTCACCCAAGCTCAACACAAGCAAGTGGTGGTCATTGCTTCCCAGGCAACCAGCAATGAAATCCTAGGGCTGTGGTCAGGAATTAACACTGCTTTAAAAAGTTGAGACAAACCCAAAACTGCTCACTGGAAGGCTTAATCAATTATTGCTGCCATCAGGGACTTCCAGAGATAAGCTGGTCCAGCACTTCTGCTAAAGCTCCCTCAGCAGCTTGCCCAGGAGCACAGTGCCCAGCTGGCCACACAAGGACACTCCACAATGTCTCTGGGCAGCCTGCTCCAGGCCTCCAGCACCCTCAGAGTGGCGAAACCCCAGCAACAAGCTGCATCTAAACATGTCATGCTCCCTCAGTGTCACTTGCTGGGACTCCTCCCTGTGCTTACTGAATATTAGAGTACATTTTGGGGTTTGGAGGGATTGGGAAGGGGCGACTGGCAGGGTGAGGGCTGTGCAGAATAAAGACCTTGTCTGGAGACACTGCTCCAAGCCCCAAAACTCTGTGCTGGGCTCAGCAAGGACAGCGATGCTCTTTTATTGCACCTTCCACTGCTGCTCCCCTCACCAGCCACACACCAAGCTCGCATCTTGGTCCCCATCAAGCCTTACCAAGAGCCACTGCTGCCTGTGAGCTCTTCATCACTTCAGCCATCACCTCCCAGGTCCCCTTTGCGCGCCATGGCCATGGTGTTTAAGTGGCTCCCTGGGACAGGCTTTAAAAAGCCACATCATGACCTAGGAGGTGTTCTGTGGAACGAGAATCTCCAGCTCCTTACTCACCCTTTTCTCCCCTGAGTCACGGGGCCTCGCGTGCAGGGCACCTTCCCCAAACCAACCTAGGGACTCACCTTGCCAGGAGGCAAAGCTCAAGCTCCATCAAAGCTTTACTTATGGTAATATCTTGGTGTGTGCTTGTGGTCCGTAGGTGCACAACGCACGTCAGCATATACCCATGCAACATGGTTACTTGTCCCTGCCCTATGCCACTGATTAACTCCAGCACTCACTGACTTCCAAGAACCTCTTCTGCAGTCCTAAGATCTTTTAAAAGCAGCTGGCTTGAAATAATTTCTTAGGTAACTCCAAAGGGAAGCACAGGCGTCACCACCTGCTCCTGCCGAGGAGATGCCCTGAGGGGAGCACCGAGGGGGCAGCAGCTCCGACTGGGGCAGCTGCTTCCCCTTGCTCCAGCCTGGACGGCAGCCTGCCCGCCTGT
>VWYK01023869.1:0-13494 GCA_013399775.1 Semnornis frantzii | reverse complement strand
CTTGGCTTTATAAGGTATAGGGGGTGTGGGAGGTAGAGACAGTGAGGTGGCTGTATTACAGCTCTCTGAATCTCTTTGTGTCCAGGGGTGTGAGGGTAGGGGGAGAGCTGAAATATAGTACATGGGGGTATTGTGCTGTTGTTGAACTGTAAATATATATGTAAATATATCTTGTACATATTTATTGCCTTTTATACTTTTATATTTAGTCTACTTATGTAAGTAGTATTTCACTTAACTTCCAAAATTCTGAGTAAATGTGGTAAATTATTCTGGAAGGTAAATTTCCAAATTTGTTGGGGTGCAAATCCAACCTACAAGGGTAGCTGACAACAATGACTACGTTGTTTTCCAAGATCCAACCTCGGGCATCAGTTTTTCTCCTTTATCAACAAGCCCACTTGTATTTGGTGACGCAAGAGGAAGGAGGATGAAAACTCCTTGGGTGAAATCTGTAGTTCACAAGACTTTTATGTGCTCATAACTAAGTCCTCTGCCAGCCACAAACCTTCCACAGAGTTTCGGAGATTATGCTTGGTGTGATAACAACACGTGAGTTTCCTATTCTGTTGCACAGACAGATACACGACATGTTTCTTTTGCATGTCAGGACAATACAAGCAGCTGGATTGTTACTGCAGTAATAACTCAATTTACCTAATTGTACCAGGATGCCTACTGTGTACCAATGTTGCCTGTGTGGCTACAGCATAGGACAGTATTACCAGAGAAACATAGCTGAGCAACTTCTGGAACTGTAAGAGATTACTCCATGTGAAAATATCAATTGTTTTCCACTATTCTTCATAAACACTATCAGGAAAAGGTGTCCCTCTTGTGCTGTCACATGAACATAAACCACAGAACATCATTGCTATATAAGCATTTGCATGCAGTCATTTGTACACAATGAGGTATATCAGAAATCAAAAACTTGCTGTCAAGGAGATCAGAAGCAAAATGACATTTCTATTTGAGTTACCAGAGATAATGACCACATTGTAAAGGTAAACAAATACAAGAGAAAACATATTGCTTCTAGGCTTCTTGCCCTTTTGAGATCAACAGAAGTCCCCCAGGAGTGCAGTAGCTATCATGAACATCAACATTGGGAAAGCTCAAAACTCAGAAGAAAAGTCAGGACTTCATTCAACCTACAGGAATAAATCAAGATAGCTAGACTCAGCAAACTGTTTAACAGACCATTTTAATAACAGCAGGAGAGGCTTCGTTCACAGAGGTGAAGAAGGGCTGGCTCTGTGGCACATTGCAGCCTCGAGGCATGTGACACTGTAGGGAACTGGTCCTGGAAGATGCACAGATGCTACCTGCATCCACATCCTTGCATCGCTCCTCCCTTCCAATGCATGAATTTACACAAAATAAAATGAGAAAGTATATGAGAAATCCAGGCCCCATAGTTCAATCTGTCCAATTTGCTAGTTCAAACAATGAAGAAGCAAACAGAATTACAAACATCTAAGTATGTGCTGAGTATCTAGTCTTGCTCATTTTTATGAGATGCACCACCATTTAGCACAAACCGCTGTTTACAAGTCTTCGGGCAGCTTATGGTCTCATGAGCTGAATCACATGCTAAATCACTTCTAAGTCAGTTGCAAATACTGCTTTTGAGGACTTTCATAGGCTGGTATAGCTTTCTACAAAATTTCAGCTACAGCATGCCAACTTCTCTGAGCACTGGTAGTACCTATGTGTTTCTACCACTTCTCAGCAGTTATTTTAAGTGCTTCCAGATGCCTCAGAACACAGGCTGCAAATTCAACAGTATGCATACAGTATTTATTTTCTAATGGTGCCATCATCATCTTTTTCCCTTTTTTTCTGCATGTGTGGTATCACAGGGTTGGACCTTTAAAAGTCATTTAGGCCAACTCCCCTGCAGTAACCACTGACATCCCTAACCTTGAATGTCTCTGCAGATGGGGCACCCACCACCTTCCTGGACAACCTATTCCAGTGTTCTAGCACCCTCATAGTGACAAACTTCTTTCTAATGTCCAATCTAAATCTACCCATCTCTAGTTTAAAGCCATCACCTGTTTTTAAACAGTCCGTACCCAGCCTTCTTGTAGGTCCCCTTCAGGTACTGAAAGCCTTCTATAAGGTTTCCCTAGGGCCTTCTGTTCTTCAGGCTGAACAACTCCCACTCTCTCAGCCTGTCTTCATAGGAGAGGTGCTAATTTTTGTGGCCCTTCTCTGTACCAGCTCCATCAGGTCCATGACCTTGTGTTGGACACAGTACTCCAGGTGATTACTTTCTAACAATTTGTGTATCTCCCTCCTATCTTCTTAACAAACAACTACAAAAATCATCTGAGCCGTTTATTTTTGCATGCTCTACTGGTAAATGTACACCTATCTAAGCAATGTTAGAATTAGCATTGAATGTTTCTCTTTATCATTTATTCTTCCACTTCAAAATTCCCCAGCCCCATTCCAAAGCTATGAAAACAGCATCCTGTCCTTTTAAGTGCTGGTGAGAACATGAGCAGTCACAGTTCTTGAATAAAGAACTGCAACTGTTACCCTCATCTCCCAAATCGTATTCAAGTACCTACTCAAGTACACATTGTACCCAGTCAAATGCTTGAAGAGTTAATTAGGGCTGGAGCCCTAACTCTTGCTTTCCTTTAACTGACAAAGTCCCACAGTGCATATCAATGCTTCAAAACACAGACTCAGTGATGTAGGACCACGCTGTGGAAAAGGAGTGTTATAATCAAGAAGTGTTTAGGAAATTGCAGCAAATTAGTCTTATTCAGTACTTTTTCTCCTTCTTAGCTACCTAAAGTCTATGAACAGAAGAGAAGAAATGGAGTTCCTCTCCTGCTTTAATCCCAGCTTAACTCTGAAAAAGCTACCTGAGTTGCTAATTTTTTTTAAAGAGTCATGGTGTCAAAGGTTCATTTTTACTTTACTTGAATGCAAAGAAACACACAATTGGAAGTCACCAAGATGTATGCAAATCTAAAGTGAATCTTATTGCAGGGTTGTTTTTAATCCTGTTATAAAGAGAAAAGTGACTTTTTTTGAAATTGGGAAAAAAACAGTATTATAAACAGCAGCTATAAAGAAATGTCACTAGAATTGTACTGTTGTGCTATTCAGAGCATCACAAAAACAAAAACTTTTCACGGAGTAACTGTGTTGGTAAGGAAACTGTAATCCTCTGCTTGGAAATGGTAGCCTCTTGCAACTTCACACATAAACCTAGAGACAGTAGAAATGATTCTTGCAATAGTTAGCGGTGGCAGATTTGGCAGTGACATGGGAGCTGAAAAAGATGCTGATTCTGGAACTTGAAAGAAAGATCTGAAGCAGAAAAACAGGAGAACAAGAAGCAAGCCTAAACTCTCTCTCTCATACATATAAAACAGTAACTCTTGATCATTTAAAATTCACTCTGCCTGCCCACAGTAGTGCAACTGTAACCTATTTTAAATGACGGGCTGATTAAGTAAATTCCCATGGGAGGCGACTCCCTTTCCATGACCACAGGATATTTAACTGAAAGACAGATGTCAGTAATGCACATCATTAACAGTAATGGCAAGAATACAGCAAAGGAGAAGGATTGCCTATAGGGTATCACATTCTACACATTCCTCTGTAAGAGTGGGAATAGCCAGAAGCACCCTTAAAGTGCTAACTAACTGCCTTTGCTCTAACAAAGGTAGCTTCTGAACACGGGAGAACTGCAACATTACGGAGGAGCAAACAGTAACTGCATGAGTGTGGCTGTAAAGATAACGACTGCAAAGATACATTAGAGCTTCTGTATTATGACTTAACTTCCAGGCAAGCAGATTGGGAACAAAAATGTGTTACCCAAGAACAATGTATTTTGTATTTTTAACTGTATTTACTTTAACAGGTATTGTGGAAGTAATCAAATGCCTGCAGGAAGCAAATGCCCAGCAAGCAAGAGCATGTTCTGACATCGACTCACAAATTTTGAAGAACAGTTAAACAATCACAAAGAATGCCCACTTTTTGAACAGCTTTCTCTGTTTTCACATATGTTGTCCCATTAACTTCCTGAATATTTTCATGTGGCAATCTCTGATGAAGGAGAGGGCTATAGCACACATCTTTCTATGCCTAGATATATCCAGTCCTCCAGGTCAAGGGAGGTGATTCTGCTCCTCTACTTCACTCTAATAAAATCCACCTGGAGTCCTCAGCACAAGAAGGACATGGGCCTTTTGGAGCAGGTCCAGAGGAGGGCCACAAAAACGAAGAGAGGAATGGAACACCTCTCCTATGAAGAAAGCCTAAGAGAGTTGAGGTTGTTCAGCCTGCAGAAGAGAAGACTCTGGGGAAACCTTATTGCAGTATTTCAGTATTTAAAGGGCATCTCTAAGGAAAATGGCAGTCTTCATCAAGCTAACCTTGCATCAGGACAAGGGGCAATGGTTTTAAGCTAAAAGAGGGTAGAGTTAGACCAGACAGAAGGGAGTTTTGACAGAGAGTGGTGAAACGCTAGAACACATTGACCAGAAAGGTAGTAGATGAGCCGTCCCTGGAAAAAGTCAAGGTTAGGTTGGATAGGGGTCTCAGTGACCTGACCTAGTTGATGATGTTCCTCTTCATTAAAGTGAGAGGAGAGGTGAACAAGATGACCTTTAGAAGTTCCTTCCAACCCAAACTATTCTGTGAGTCTATGAATATATATACTCTATTAATCTTCGATGGCATTACCTCCATATATATATATTTAGCTCTCACCAGTGGCAGTTCATACTGCTAGAAAATACTGCAGTGCCTTTGTGATCCTTCCTATGAATGCCCTGTAAAACTGTTTTCATGTTGATGAACATTTTTTGAGAAACCAGAAGAGCTGTGATGGGCCTTGAAGAAACTGATTGCTTCCATCTCATTACAAATTGATACCCTGCTCTAACTGGTAAGTTGAACTTTTTAGTTTTTGGCACAAGTTTTCTGCAAGTCCCAAAAAACTGATGAATGCACAAGCTGATGTCTTTCACATGTATTCTTCTCCACAGCATTATTTCCATAGACTGGACAACCTTTTTTCTACTTAACTTTGATTTGTAAAGAAATTGGGTCTCATGTCATCGCTATGCATGTGCTACCATGCCTCTGCTAATAGCCAAAGGTGAGAATTCAGTGGTCCCTTGTTATTCCTTGTACAACAGCTGGAAAGTAACAACAGAAAGACAGATTGGCAAATGACAGCACAACAGCTGTCTTTGCTAGGCTTAATCTCCAGCCTACTGGGAACAATGGAAACTGTGACATTAGTTTTAGTGAGGTTTAGGTTACCGTGGAGGAGATCTAAGAACAGGCCTACTATGCAAACATATCCTACCTGCATCAGCGTTCTGACAGTTGAGCTGCTTCTTATCAATTCATCTCCCATTCCTCAGGATTTCAATGTTTTATGATGAAAATTAACTTGCTTTCTAGAAAATAAGCACTACTGTCTTTAGGAAAGCTTGAGTAAGATTCACCTTACTGATGCAGGTGCCTTCACTGTTTGTCTGAACTGGTGATACTTGGCTTTCTCCAGAGCCAGTACAATATAGAGTGAAAAAGCCAATATAGCATTATCTATCTGACCCATACTGATGTGTACTCCTGGATGTTAGTAAGTGTAAGAAAAGCCTCTTTTTCTCAAAAGAGTATCAACACATTCTAGCATGAACATATCTGACTTAGATCTACCCTGTGGTCATCTGTCTTGGATCAGATGATCCCACTCCAAGTGGTCCGAACTGGACATAAGAAACAAACAATTCTATCACTCTTTTTTATGTAGTCATCCCGTTTAAGCAGAACTGAGATGGAAGGCAATGCCTGTGGAATAAACCATCTAGTGTTTTCTGCCTTGTACTGTTGTGATACAAAGCCAATGGTTTAGCAATCTGAACAGAGATGGTTTATCAAGTCCTTACCTTTGGGGATAGTAATCTGACAGCCCAGGTCACAGTCCTGCTGCAACTGATAAAAAGCCACTTCCTGCAGCCGAGCTCGCTCCAGCTCTGAGAGGCTTTGAACGGGAACTGACTTCAGCCGAACGCTGCGCCCTGACATGCTGTTCCAAGTGAAATCACCCTACAGGAAATCAAATGGAAAAAATATGAAGCATCATACAGTATTCACAGTTTAATAAACAGAACCATCTCTTGCACTGCTAGGAAAAACAACACAGGTCCTCTTTTCTAAAAGGCCATTTTCTTGGATCTGTAACCCTTCACATATCTTTATATCTTTGTTTTCCTAAGAACAGCATTCCTTAAAAGGAGTACAGACATGCAAAACAAAAAGTCATCTCTGTCTGAAAGAATTTAACCAAGCATTGTTGCAAAAACATTAGGATTCCAGTAACCTAAAACACAAAGCGGGGAGAGAGAAAAAAAAAAAAAAGCCCTTTTCTGATTTTCCCAGCTTGCTTGCTTTGTACAGTATCCTGTTGTCACTCTATTCCTTTCCCAGAACAGCCAGTCTGACATGCAGTCCTCCACAGGTCTATGGACAACACACATATCCCATTTACTAATCCAGCTCATTAGGCTGTTGAGAAGGTACACAAGCAAAGCCTCATTTCTTTCTTGACACATCTCATCCTCTCTTATGATGGCATGGTCCCCTACAACATCCTTTTCTCTACACTGGAGAGATATGGGTTTGATGGGTGGACTGTTTGGTGGATAAGGAATTGTCTGGATGGTTGCATCCGGACAGTAGTGGTCACTAGTCAATGTTCAGATGGAGATGGGTGAGAAATGGTGTCCCTCATGGGTCCATACTGGGACCAGTGCTGTTAATATCTTCAACAATGATATACACAGTGGAACCAAGTGCACCCTTAGCAAGTTTGCAGATGGCACCAAGCTGAACTGTGTGGCAAATATATCAGATGGACAAGATATCACTTACATGGACCTGGACAAGCTGGGTAACTGGGCCCAAGAGAACTTCATGAGGTTCAACAACACCAAGTGCATAGTTCTGCACTTGAGTTCGGACAATCCCCATTATCAATGCAGGCTGGGAGTGCATGTTACAGAGAGTAGCTCTNCCCCTACAACATCCTTTTCTCTACACTGGAGAGATATGGGTTTGATGGGTGGACTGTTTGGTGGATAAGGAATTGTCTGGATGGTTGCATCCGGACAGTAGTGGTCACTAGTCAATGTTCAGATGGAGATGGGTGACAAATGGTGTCCCTCATGGGTCCATACTGGGACCAGTGCTGTTAATATCTTCAACAATGATATACACAGTGGAACCAAGTGCACCCTTAGCAAGTTTGCAGATGGCACCAAGCTGAACTGTGTGGCAAATATATCAGATGGACAAGATATCACTTACATGGACCTGGACAAGCTGGGTAACTGGGCCCAAGAGAACTTCATGAGGTTCAACAACACCAAGTGCATAGTTCTGCACTTGAGTTCGGACAATCCCCATTATCAATGCAGGCTGGGAGAGTATGTGACAGAGAGTAGCTCTGCAGAAAAGGTGTTGGGAGTACTTCTCATGGAATGAGTTGAACCTGCTGCTGTTACACCATGCTGCAGTCACACCAGCTTCAAAAATGAAAGTGCTAACTGCAGCAAACTGTTATGGGGCTTTAAGTCCAGATTGCAACATGAGAGGCTTCCTGTTCCAGTTGCTGGTTCTGGGTTCCCAGGTGTTGGCTCTTCTCAGGGACATGGCAGCAGAACGAGTTGGAGTCAGCTAGCTGATGGTTTTGGTTTTCTGGTTTATGCTGCTTTCTTTTTTAACTGTCTATTTCATTTTTTTTGCAAATAGGCTGAGCTAAGGTAATCACATATTGTATTATTAGATGAATTAGACTATTAGCTAAGGTAATTGCACATTGTGCTCATGATATTTCACATTANTGAGGTTCAACAACACCAAGTGCATAGTTCTGCACTTGAGTTCGGACAATCCCCATTATCAATGCAGGCTGGGAGAGTATGTGACAGAGAGTAGCTCTGCAGAAAAGGTGTTGGGAGTACTTCTCATGGAATGAGTTGAACCTGCTGCTGTTACACCATGCTGCAGTCACACCAGCTTCAAAAATGAAAGTGCTAACTGCAGCAAACTGTTATGGGGCTTTAAGTCCAGATTGCAACATGAGAGGCTTCCTGTTCCAGTTGCTGGTTCTGGGTTCCCAGGTGTTGGCTCTTCTCAGGGACATGGCAGCAGAACGAGTTGGAGTCAGCTAGCTGATGGTTTTGGTTTTCTGGTTTATGCTGCTTTCTTTTTTAACTGTCTATTTCATTTTTTTTGCAAATAGGCTGAGCTAAGGTAATCACATATTGTATTATTAGATGAATTAGACTATTAGCTAAGGTAATTGCACATTGTGCTCATGATATTTCACATTATATTAAACTCTCATCTCTTTATCTCAGCCTTGAGTTGCGTGTGTTACTCTTCCCTTTGCTTTTGTGTTGAGGGAGCAGGCAGGTTAGCTAAACCGTAACAGTACTCATGGATGAAGAGCCAGATATAAGCCAACGATGCACACTTGAACCCCAAAAGGCCAATTTCATCCTGTGCTGCATCAAATGAGCTGTAGTCAGAAGAGTGGAAGAGGTGATTCTGCCACTGAGTACTGCTCTGGAGTACTGCGTTGAGCTCTGGGGCCCTCAATACAAGGACATGGACTTGATGGAGCTGATCCAGAGGAAGGGCACAAAAATGATCAGATGGCTGGAGCATCAATCCTACAAAGACGAGACTGAGAGAGTTGGAGATGTTCACTCCAGAGAAGACAAGGCTCTGGGAAGATCTTACAGCAGCCTTCCAGTACCTGATGGGGACCTACAAGAAAGCTGGGGAAGACCTATTTAAAAAGGCACATGGCAAGAGGACAAGGGGTGATGGTTTTAAATTAGAGATGGGTAGATTTAGATTCAACATTAGGAAGAAGTTCTTTACTGTGAGGATACTGGAACAGGTTGTCCAGAGATGTGGTGGACGCCCCATCCCTGGAGACATTCAATGTCAGGCTTGACGGGGCTTTGGGCAACCTGATCTAGTAGGGGATGCCTGTGCTTACACTGCAGGGGGGTTGGCCTAGATGACCCTTAAAGGCCCCTTCCAACACAATGCTTTCTATGATGATATATTGTGTTTAGATCAAGATCAACTTAAGGACAAACTGTCATAAAAGCAATGTATGTGCTAATGTATGAGCTAAAATTTATACAGGAAAATAGTGTGAGCTATGCTACATTTCTGTAAGGTACCAATTATGCTTCAAAAGCAAATCAAAAGCTTTAGCTGTTCTATCTCCCACCTGTAATAACATACACACACACAAAATTCTCTTAGCTAGTATTTAGCTTGGGTGAAAGAAGGTATCACCAAAGAGAAGTGCAAGCACATCGACAAGCTTAAAGGGTGACAATTAACTTGAAGCAAGAAATTTTTTAATTCATTAAAGAGCACATTTTAGCACTACAGAGAGAAAGAAGAATTTGGGTTTCATTCTAACCATGCTAAAAAATAAACATCAAGCCTGTGAGTATGTATAACCTGATGTAGCTGTATAGATAGTGAAGAACTCCGATGTACATCAGCTGAGTTGTAAAGATAAATCCACCAACCTACCCTTCGCTGCAACATGGGAAACTTAAAATTAATGAACTTCACTCTCATTTTAAGTGCTCATTTTCAGTTTGAATCTCAACATCTGTACTTTCATTCCATGCTGCTATTTTCATCATTCATATGTGATTTGTCTGTTCTGCACATACATCTGCAATCAATGGACACTCATTGACTTTAAAGGACATTGGCTGAACCTCCTTACTATGAAAACCAGTAAAATTTTGTTATATATCAGTATGTATATATGCCTATGCACACATGCAACCATACATTTCTGCATACACACACAGCCTAGAGAAGAGAAGGCTATGGAGAGACCTAACAGCGGCCTTCCAGTACCTGAAAGGGACCTACAACAAGGTTGCAGGGGGACTGTTCACAAAGGCCTGTAGTGATAGGACAAGGGACAATGGTTTTAAATTAGAGAAGAGCAGATTTAGATTGGATGTTAGGAAAAAGTTCTTTACTATGAAAGTGCTGGAACACTGGAACAGGTTGCCCAGGGAGGTGGTTGAGGCCCCATCTGTGCAGCTATTCAGGGTTAGGCTTGACAAGGCTCTGAGCAACCTGATCTAGTGGAGGATGTTCCCAGTCACTGCAGGGCAGTCGGACTAGATGACCTTTGGAGGTCCCTTCCAACTCAAACCATTCTATGATTCTGTGATGTACGACTGCATGCGTATACTCGCATATACATGAAACAACAATCATTCACAAACATGCAGCACCATCAAGCAACAGAGATGAGCAGAACAACATATTAAACACCAATTGTTATGATGCGTGAATTATGTCTGAGTTTAATTAAACTTTTTTTCATAGAATATTTTTGTAGGATATTAGGCAATGATAACAGATAAAGCTGTCATCTCACCATGAAACTGCACACCTGCACATTCACTGCATGCACGACGCTGAGTATCTTTATAATATTTATACATACATGGGCTGTACGTGCAAACTTCTGTGCTAACCAAGTATTTGACTATTGGAATTTGTTCCTTCATATTTTGCTGCTTCATCTCTTCTTGCACTTCTAGTGCCTTTCTGTTGATTAGCTATACTTGGTAATTTCAAACAACAGCTTTGCACAGTGACACAAGCTGAGATGAGCACAATAGCACCATGGATGTGTACCTCCACTAATGACCCCACCTTCCTAGCTGCCTCTGCAAAACAGGTACAATGCTTTGCAGAGGGAAGTAGATGATGATAAGGATGCTGGATCACACAGACTGGAGGAGCTGACAAAGTCCAGTCAGTCTAGAACTCACATCAACTTCTTCAGTAAGGAATAAATGGCAGGTTATTGTCACAGGTGACTCACTCATGAAGGGAGTGGAAGGCACAGTGTGCAGGCCAGACCCATGTCCTTGGGAAGTCTGCTGCCTCCCAGGGACCCGGCTTAGTGATGGGAGGAGAATTGTTCCTTCCCTAATGCTCCCTCAAAACTACTATCTACTGTTGATATTTCAGATAGGCAGTGATGAACTAATGACAAGAAGTCCAAGGGCAATTAACAGAGACTTCAAGTGTGTTGGGACAACTGGTTAATGGGTCAGAAGCACAAGTACTGTTCTCCTCTATCCCCCTAGTTGCAGGGGTGTGATGAAAGAATAAACAGGCAGAGACAAAAGATCAATGCCTGGCTCCAAACCTGGTGTCTCCAGTAGGACTTTGGGTTCTTTAATCATGGACTGATATACAGAACACTAGGTCTCCTGGTAACAGCATACGCTTGCCTCAAAGAGGTGAAAGGATCCTAGCACAGGACCTAGCAGAGTTCATCGAAATAGCTTTAAACTAGATTTGAAGGGGGAAGGACACCATCCCTGAAGGTGTTAAAAACCATGTGGACATGGCACTTTGGGACACTGCTTAATGCCCATGGTAGTGTTAGGTCGATGGTTGACTTGATCTTTGATGTCTTTTGTAACCAAAATAATTCTGTGATTCTATGACCAGCTTAACTCAAGCAAAATCAAAGCAGCAAGAGCCACATAAACCTTATTTTCAAAGCTGCAAGTAAACATTTATATTTAAAAAAAAAATCTTTTGTCATTTATAGATAAAAGTGACCAAGAACAGAATCCACAACCAGACAATGTATACTAAGAAACTAATCCCTTTCCAACTCTGATATTGCAAAAGAAACTTTACAAGTACAGAAATATGTAATTCGATCCTCACGAACATAAAATGTACAAAACATTCTGGAGACGAAATAGTATCAAGAGAGAAATATAGGTCTTTAATGGTGGAGTTTGAGGGTATTTTATCTTATCCACTTCTCTGAGATGAGCATTTTCATAAACAAAAATATCACTGGTACATCTATCATAAATTTCAAACGGGAATATTTAATTTTGAAACAAGAATGGGAAGCAAAAACGACACCCGTTAAAAGATGTTGAGGCAACAGAATATCAAAGACTGTAAACTTTTTAGGACATATTGTCTTTCACACAGAACACAAACCCAAATGGTTGTGTGTGGCTTTTAATAATTACCACAAGTGAAATAAATTCCTTAAGTTAATTCTGCATGGACATGAATTATTGTTCTTTTTCAGACAAAAACTGCCACGGCCAAATACAACTTTGGAGGTTTCTCCTAATCCTTTGCTTTATCTGAATTAGTTCTACAAGTGTAAACAGTGAGCTGTGTCACTGTAATGCCCAGCTCAGTCATCAGCCCCGCCAAACCATTTGAACTAAGAGAGACATGGCTTGCTAGTTGTGGTCTTTCCTTGCCATAATATTCTGGTTTGGGGCTCCAAATAACCTGGGATGATTTATACAAGCAAAGGCAGCTAAGTCAGCACTGGTTCAGGAATTCTACCCAGTGTAATTTCACCTTCATCTCATTTTTAAAGAGAACATCAAGTTTTTAAAATCAAGGGAAAGAAGAAAGCACCCAACAAGATTATGAGGGCTGTACCTTCCAAGCAGGTTTTTCATCCTGGCAGTCTGCAAGCTCCCGGTATGTCTGTGGTACTCCTTGGGTTGGTTCTGTCTGGCTAAAAGTGGTGCAATGCAAGCTCTCCACCTTCCAATGCCACAACAGGTCACTAAGCATTGATAAAGAAGGTGGAATCACCCCGTCCAGTTGCTGTGAACAGGGAATGCCATTCCTCTTTTACATTCAATGGGTCTGATAAAGTCTCTGCTAGGCCACATCAATACAGGTTTTTACTATGTTAATGGAACGCATGACTAACTAACTATAATATTTTGGAAAATCATGTGTCAGGGCCAGTGGAATCTCCTAATCTGCTAAAGAAGGTGGAGGCATCAGCAGTGTTTCCTTGAAATAGTCTGGTTTATTTCACACATCACTGTGTTCAACACAGCAGCACTAGAGGCAAATCAAAGGAGGCTAAGGGTGGTAAGCCAGAGATAGGGGTATAAAACCAGTAGCCCAGCTGAAGTATATGTATACTGATGCATACAGTACGGGTAATAAACAAGAGGAGTTGGAAGCCTCGGTACAAGAGGAAAACTATGATGTTGTTGCCATCACAGAAACGTGATGGGATGACTCACACAACTGCAGCATTGTAATCAATGGCTACAGACACTTCAGGACAGGGAGAATGGGTGGAGGAGTGGTCCTATATATTAGGGATGATCTGGATGTCATGGAAATAGAGATTAAGGATGATCAGGTTGAGTCGCTATAGGTATGAATTAGGGGGAAGGCCAACAAGGCTGACATCCTGGTTGGAGTCTGTTACAGATCACCCAGCCAGGAAGAAGAGGTTGATTTATTATTCTTTAAGCAGCTGGAGGCTGCCTCAAGATCACTTGCCCTTGTGGGAGACTTCAACATGCCAGACATCTGCTGGGAGTCTGCAGAGAAGAGGCAGTCTAG
>VWYK01023867.1:26118-44036 GCA_013399775.1 Semnornis frantzii | reverse complement strand
TTTTTTTTTTTTTTTTGTGTTGCATTTTGTTTTGTTTTTCTCAGAAGAGAATTGAATAGACTGTTTCAAAAAGTGATCCCTGCACTCTGTCTGAAAAATGAAAACATTTGTATCTAGGTAAACGGAAATAAAAATCATCTGTAGAAGAGCTTAAATGGAATAGTCCTCAGCTTCATGCAAATTGAAATGCACATCATTTAGCCAAGATAAATTCCCTAATACTCCTTTATTATTTTGACACTTACATCCTCTCTATCTGGTGCTGGGAGGAGTCCAAGTACGATTGAGCAAGATATGCCAGACTCTGCAGTGGAGTTTTCAGGACAGGAGTGACCTATAAAGAATTTGCCCTGTTGCAACTCAGTGAGTGAGCAATGGAACGTTTTTGAACAAAGAGGGCATAGCTGTAAACACATCTAATGATTAGTTTAGCTTCACTTAAAATTGTTCTTCCAAATTATTTTAGGAGCAGGATAACCTTACTCTCTTGTTGGAGGCTGCTCCATAACCCTAACAACACTCGCCATAAATCTGTGTGGTTTGTGATCTGGTGGAATTTCAGTGCTGTGTAAGATGGCTGCGCTGATGACAGGGAGTTTGACCTGGCTCTTTTGTTTCCCCAAACACCCTCTCCCCTCCTTGAGTTGACTGTTCGGGGAAGGGGGACGAGGGGCAAGAGTCATTAGATCTGCTTGCCATCCATCTTCTAATCCAGTCTTCCTTGCTCTTTCTATGATATCTCAAGTGATGGTGCAATGCCACACAGGGTGGGCGGCAACATTACCTGGTTTTGTGTTTGCTGTAAGAGATATGGAACTGTTGGAGCAGGTCCAGAGGAGGGCCACAAAGATGATCAGAAGGCTGGAGCAGCTCTCCTATGAGGACAGGCTACAAGAGTTGGGGCTCTTCAGCCTGGACAAAAGAAGGCTTCGAGACCTTAGAGTAGCCTTCCGGTATCTGAAGGGGGCCTACAGGAAGACTGGGGAGGGCCTATTTACAAGGTCTTGCAATGACAGGACAAGGGGCAATGGGTTTAAACTGGCAGAGGGGAGATTTAGACTGGATGTTAGGAGGAAGTTCTTTACAGTGAGGGTGGTGAGACACTGGCACAGGTTGCCCAGGGAGGTTGTGGCTGCTCCCTCCCTGGAGGTGTTCAAGGCCAGGTTGGAGGAGGTCTTGAGTGACCTGTTCTAGTGGGAGGTGTCCCTGCCTATGGCAGGGGGTTGGAACTGGATGATCCTTGAGGTCCCTTCCAACCTTACCATTCTATGATTCTACATATCTGAGAACAAGAATGCCGAATTCTGCTCTCACTCACCCTGAAATATATGAGCAGGGGCCTGGGGATTGCTGTGTATGTCGGACACTTGCTCTGCTGCTCCCTGCTCCCTCCTGAAAGCGGTGAACCAGATGTCCGAGCCCCTCCTACTTTGTGTGCAGTCACTGGAGCACACACCCTATTGCTGTGGCTGTGTTTAGAAGCAAGGGAAAGGCAGGAAACATAAGGTCTGAGCTTATCAGGGAGACTCCTTCAGATAGCAGTTGTAACAGGCAACATTTGTGCACAGAGTCAGCATGCACGTGCCACACCATATGCGTTAACCGTGAAGTGAGAGCAGGGAGATCCCAGTTGCTACTAAATCTCAGCTCACTCAGCTGGAGAGCTGTTCTGGCTTATCTTTTTGAAGCATGTGATTGAAAAACCGCAGTGCCTGGTGCCCAGCATAGCCAGGTGGTGGTCAAGAGAGATGGGCTCTGCCCTCAGTCTTGCTGCTGACTTGCTGACTGACTTTCCTATACCCCGTCAAGAGCATCCACTAATCATCTGGCTGTGTCACTTTTTGGGGGCTGCCTATGTAGGACCCTGATGCTCAACGGATGTCCTTCCTGTGCTACTGGACAGCCTCCATAGCAGCACCTGAGCTTTTAAAAGAAGCCTCTCTCCTTGCGCCACAACGAAACATTTGTCAGCCAGCAGTGAGAGGGTAGAGTACTTGTCAGCATGCTGTGCCCTCCTGCCAGCTCGAGTGTGTGTGTGTGCACACCTGGGAAGTGCTGTTAGGTGGTAGCTTACTCTTCTCAAAAAAAAAAAAAAAAAAAAAAAAAGAAGCCAAAACATAAAACNAAAAAAAAAAAAAAAGGAAGCCATATACTACATCAGAAAAGTCTCCTTAAATCTGTAGGTAAATAAAGACTCTAATGTCTGTTATCTGGTGTGTTAGCCTTTCAGTTTCATAGTTTCATTAAGTTAATAGCCTCCATCAAGGGGCCAGCTGGATGCTTGCTGTTGATTTAAAACCTGTGAATTCATCAATCTCAAATTGCACTTCAAGAAAAGTCAGTGCACCTCAGCCTGGGGACACATGGAAACCTTGATGCTCAGAAGAGGATTTCATGCCAGCACAACAGGGACCAGATAACTAGGGTCCTTTGTGCAATCCTTATCTGTGCTTGTTCAGCTGAAGACTCCCCTCACTGAGCTGATGCACAGTGGGATGATTTGTCTTTACAGACAACACGCTAAGCAGATGGTAACGGAGGCCTGCTACTGCAGACAACTGCTTAGGGATGCATGAGCAGAGGTGGATAGGTCTGCAAGGTGGGTCATGGGGCAGCTAAGCATTTTTTACGTCATCGTCTTAGTTTAGACCTGTCCAAATTAGTTTCCACTCTTGCAATGACAATGCTAACTTCTCTTCTGTCACCACATAAATAAGGCAAAAGGATCTTTGCTTTTCCCTGGAGGCTTCTGAGAAGAACTTCTTCTGCAGATGGCAGCATGGCTTTTTTGTCATGGAAATTTTATGGAGATGCAGTTACTGGAATTAGCGACAAGTGATAACCAGGATCCTGGAGAAACCTTGGAAAGAGTATTATTCCTAATCTTGCTAGATGTACCAACAACACAGGCTGCATGCCCTTTGGATAAACTTAGGCCCAGGTACTTTTAGATCTGGGTCAGCAGGTCAGACCTCAGCCAGTTTGTGGTTACTCGCAGACACTGATGTTGCGTTGCCACTCAGGGCACTATGAAAACAATTGGCAGTACAAGTCTCTTTCTTAGGCAGTACAAGTCTCTTTCTTAGCTGATGGGAAGGACTGCTAGAAAAGAAGCCAAGCTTGTTTGTGGATAGAAAGGGACAAACAACATTCACATCTTTAGTTATTTTGGTCCAAATCAAGAGGATGTGCTTCTGTTGATGAACTCTGTCCTAACTTGACTGAAACTGAACGTTTTCATCCTTTTGCTTCAGCATGTGTGCAAGTCCTTCTGAAAAACAGGATTGCTGAGATCTAGAGAGAGATCATTGCAACCTAGCAAAGGTCCTTCCAATTGACTCTGAGACATTTTGGTACTCCTTCATGAAGCTTATACTGCCACTATCAATGCCAGGGGTATAAAAGTAATAATTTCCTTGTCCAGGTGTTCTTACACTTTGTAGAGGTTCTCCAACTTCCATCTAGAATTCACCACACAGATTCATAGTCTGTTTCTGAGTGCACTGCAGAAACAGAACCTAGCTGAAGACAAAGCAGAAAATCCAGAGTTACTTCAGTCTTGAATCCCTTGAACTATTGGTATTGCATATTTCAACAGGAATAAAGAAACTGAAACTAAATCAAATGAAAAGAAAGAGTGAAAGGGAGGGAAGGAGAGGCAGTCAGCTCCATATCTGTCCCCATGCAGAGTTCCTTATGTGAGCTCCAGACTGTTTCTGAGTGTATCCCCACAGAGGAGGAAGGAATAGCAGTATGTGCCTGTGTTTTTATCCTAGCTCTAATTTGCAGTTTGTAGTGATATCTTATTTTTTACTCTTGGATGCTTTTCCTCCTTGCTAAGTCCTTGCTGCTCCCTGTATCTCATACATAGCAAGGTCCTCATCACATCAAGAATTCATAATCATCCAAAAATATTCAATAGGAATATAAAATATTTACATGTGAAAGACTGTCAGAATGAATCACTTGTGTTACTCTGTTGGAAATTGTTCACTTAGAGAGGGCATGAATTGTGCCAGGGCACAATATTGTGTGATCCTGGATGAGCAGTGTGGGTATGGTGGGGACAAATCCCAGAGTGGTCCTTACAGCTCCTGTCCTTGGCTGCTCTGTGGTGCGTGAGGGTGGCCGGGAGCCAGGTGTATCTCTTCCAGGATGGGGTGGGCTCCAGGTGTCTTTGCATAGGCAGCCAGCCCTTGTTCTGATGAACACGAAGTAACAATACCAGACAGAAGGAGGCCAGGTGGCCAGGCTTGGTCCAGGGATTACAGCCTAGATTCTCACCTTCTTTTAAATACCTTGCTGATTATTTTTCAAGGTAGGTGCACTTCCACTATCCTCTGTTTCTTTGCCAAATCTGGCCCGTGCACATACCTTTCTTCTGCACAGTGAATCCCCATAGAGGCTGTCTCCAGTCTGACTTTTCTGAGATCTGCTCCAGCTCTGACTTTCTTGAACCAGCCCTTCTCTGCACGGGCTCCTCTGAACTGTCAGTTTCATCCTCCTGTCATCAGCCTTTTTCCGATAGCCACAGCTGGATGCTGCACAGTTGCCATGGCATGAGCTGTGAGGATCAAAATGACTTTGGTGTGCAGCTCAAGGGCACATCCACATGGCAGAGTGCACTGCTGTGCTGGAGCACTGAGTGAGCCCAACAGCAGGGTGCTGCATGGAAGCATTAGCTCAGGTCATGGAAGTGGCATAGTAATGCCAGCAGACTGCTCCCAGCAGGATCAGCTCCCTGGAGCAAGCACCACACAGTGCAGCTCCCATGCCTTTGAAGCCACAGCTAAGCCATGACATGCAAGCCTGAAAATTTCTGCATGAGCTACGCTGCATGATGGGCATATGCTCTCTTGTGTGAGAAGATGCCTTGTGTTTTTGGGCGCAGTCTTGGATCCACCCATGGGCACTGTCACAGTAATGAAATAAGTCAGTTGTAATTCACCTGCTGAGCACATCTGGTTACTGTCTGACACTAGCCAGATAAGGGTCTTCTGTAAACCAAATGTATAGAATGAAATAGAAGGAACTCAAATGCTAATCAAACTGGATCATGCCTGGGACAGCAGTCTTGGCCTTTTTATATACCGATGCAGTGCTCTTACACAGCCAAAGGGTTTCAGGGTGCCTTTCTGGAGGATGCTGTCTAGCCAGGGTGTGTTCTAGTACGAGAACTGGTAGCAGGAAGGCAGTCTGATAAGAAAGCCTGTCTTGTAATTGCTGCTGGCTGTTGGAATGATTTGTAAATATGAGGGTTTGGAACAGAGATAAAATGCATCTCTGTAAAGTGGTCATCCCTGGTGTAGTTTCTGCTCCCAGTCCCACTTACGTACCGACAGCAAGAGCTCTTCTCATGAGGCTAAGCAGGCTCCGATTTTCATCTGTTTGTTGTTTTAACTTTGGCACAAGAGAAGGACCTATTCTGAAATAAATACTGTTATACTACAATACTAAGGCAATAAATCCTGTGCTCTGTCAGTATGCAAGAGGAGAAGGAGCTGAGAGGAGATATGAATTCTCAGAAATCCATGCATTGCAGAGTTTGGAGGACTCCTCTTCTACTACATTGGCATGGGCCCACTATCCTGTCATGGATAAAGACTCATTGATAATTGAGCTTTAGTGAATCAATCCCCAGAGAGGCTTTAAAAGATTGAGCTAAGAAGTAAGGAAGACTCATTGGGAACTTGGACAAGTCACTTTATCCTTCTGTGCCTATTTTCTGACATTTTAAACAAGCAAAGTTGCCATGATGAGTTCTCAGGGTGCTTTGTTGGTAAAAAGATGGCGAACATCCAAACAATACCAATAGTGTATCAGCATGAGGGCAAGGAAAATAACACTGTTCTGAAGTCTTCTTTCAGGAGGCATCTTGGAAGCAAAACACTGGTCCGCAGAAACTGCTGTCTAACATTTTCTCAGTTTCTTCCCTGCAGATTCCAAACTTTCTTGTTGCCCCTTCTCTGATGAACTCTGGGAGACAGGACGATGCACATGCATGTCCTCACACACACACAGAGGATCTTTTCCTATATTGTCAGTATGGGAGAAGCAGTGAGGAGCAGAGCTGTGCAGCAAAATGGACAAGACCTCGGGTTCTTTATTTAAGAGAGGAGGGTAGAATGGGGGAAGGAATCACTCAAGAATATATTATACCGAACAATCTTCTGTTGACAGAGGGATGAACTAGGTGACCTAATAAAAGCTGTTGTTACAGACTTTTTCACTTCTCTCTCATAATAGAGGACTTCAGTCTCCAGAGCTGTCAATCCAATACCTTTCACTGGCAGAAGTATTCACTCAAAAATAATCTTGGCGAAAGGAGAGAACCTCAGTTAACTGCTTGCCTGGGGCAGATAGAATGCAGCCAGGAGGCTTGTTTGGCAAGTAATTATAAATGCACTTTTGCTGCCCAGGTGCAGGAAGCACAGCTTAAGCTTTTATTCATTAACATCATTAAAAATTCTCTCTCAGCTGTCGCTCTGGCATTGACAGTGCTTGCAGAATTGTGACCAGGTCAAGTAAAAATTGGCAGTGAGCCTGATGCCAGGCACCATTAATTCAGTTGCTTAAAAGAGCCAAAAATCGCTGATAGAAATATTAAATGAGTCAGTGGTACCTCCATGCACTCTTGATGACAGGGAGGGTGGCCGTGAGGACAGAATGAAACAGAGGAGAAGAAGGTTCAAGAACACAAATGCCATGTCTGATCTGGCCAACTATCTGTTTGTTGGGTATTGTGTCTTTGATACTGCTGGGGACCAGAAGTTACAAAGGAAGGCTCGTAGGAGCTCACTCTGGACAGTTAAGGATAACCATTGCTTAGGGAAATATCTTCCCTAGCATCCTCATTAGTGGTTGGCTTACATGCTGAATTGTGAAACTTTTATATTCAGCATCTGTATCTCAGGATTTGTATCTTAACTTCTACCATAAATCTGGAAAATTTCAATATCCACAAGTATCTCCTTATTTGAATCCTTCCACACCCTGCACCTCAGAGATACCTTGTAGAAGAGATTTCCACAGGTGAATGAGGATGCCTGAGGAAAAGTATTCCCTTTGATGGAATACTTTCCCTATCACTCAGTTTAATGAGATGTGCCTTTGGTGCTGGAGTGTGAAAGACAAGGTAAATAGGAACACTGAATTTGCTTTTCTACATAATTTATTCTAACTATTTTGAATGCCTATTTTATTCACATGATTTCTAAAATAAATACACCTGCCATTTCATTTACTTCCTACATGGAAGTCATGATATGCCTTGAAACGATTGCCTGGACTGGTTTTGCTATAATTTTCTTTGAATACAGAACTGAAGACAATGTCCTGGGTGCAATGAACTTACATACTGATCTCACACCATTTTCAGTAAGAAACTTCACCCTACTCATTGTTCATGCCCCAACAGATGGAGAACACTCTCAGACCACAGAGGAGCACAATGCCACAAGGATGTAGACCGCAACCTAGGAGGACATGAAATCTTTCTCATTTTGAACCCGGGAACGCATACTGATGCTTCAGATTAATCCTTCTAACATCCATTTATCACTCAGAAACTATACGCTGCTATTGTTTACTTCCTCACATCTTTCTCTCTCTAGGTTTGACAAATAATATTTACCATTTGCAGATTATCACTACTGTATTGACAGCAGTGGCCTTTGCCACCATTGTCAGTTAATCTGCAAATCAGCATGGGTCTTTCTAGGAGCTAGGTGCATCCTGATACTAATATTTTGCCCTGCTAGAAATGGCAAGCTTGATGGTAAATTGTGTATTTATTTTTTCAGACACTTAGCCAGCTTGTCTGCTTGCCATGGCGTGATGTACTCTATTGAGTACCTGATTGCCTACTCTTTTGTTTGGGTCCTGTCAAGAATGTTTTAAAAATCTCAGTGAAAACAGGCAGACAGCATTTATTTATCTCATACTTGCTGACACACCCAAAGAGTGCCAATAGATTGAAGTGGTTTTGCAGGTGCTTCTGGTGGATAACAAGTTAGCCATGGGACAGCAATGTGCCCTTGTGGCCAAGAAGGCCAAAGGGATCTCGAGCTGCATTAAGAAGAGTGTATCCAGCAGATCAAGGGAGGTTCTCCTCCCCCTCTACTCTGCCCTGATGGGACCCCATCTTGAGTACTGTGTTCAGTTTTGGGCTCCCCAGTTGAAGAGGGACAGGGATCTGCTGGAGAAGGTCCAGCAGAAGGCTACAAAGATAATTAGGGGACTGGAGCACTGCCTGATGAGGAGAGGCTGAGGGACCTGGGGCATTTTAGTCTGGAGAAGAGAAGACTGAGAGGGGATTTAATAAAGGTTTATAAATATCTGAGGGCTAGGAGTCAGGAGAGGGGGGGACAGGCTCTGCTCACTGCTGCCTGGGATAGGANNNTGAGCTAGATTGTGGTCCTACTCTGGCAGGGGGGTTGGACTCGATGATCTCTTTGGGTCCCTTCCATCCCCTGACATCCTGTGAGCCTATGATCTTCCAGAGTCCCTGTTATACCTGCAACTTCCAGATATTCTGTCATTCCAGTCTTGTTTTCATCACAGACAACCAACATTCCCTGCTCTGCTTTCCCAAACACCTATTTCAGAGGGCTCCTGCAACATCTGCTGTCCCCTGATTCTTAGAGCTGATATCAGTCAGGTTCAGTACTTTCAGTAGCAACTTAGTGACTTCATTCTCAAATACATTCAGACCATCAGATGTACTGCACAAGTTTTGTCAGATTGCTTAACTGTTCTGCCTTGCTGCTTTCCCTCCTGCCCTTTGTATAATAAGGTAAAAGTAGTTATTTCCTTCACAGTGGGATGGAGAAACTTCATTCATTCATTTTTATAAAGTCCTTTGAGTCCTTCAGAAGGAAGTTGCCACAAAAGTGTAAAGTACTATTATTCAAGGACTAAAGCAGTGTTCATGTGTGATCAGTGATCAGTCCTGTTTCATATGTATTCACATGACATGACACATAGGAAAGAGTTGCCTCTATTTGCATGGATGCTCTACATTAATCTATCTTTTGCCTTCAAACATCCCTTACATATTAATATGCAATAATGAAGGGATTATGATACCAGACCAACAGCAACCTCCAGCTTAATTTTTTTCATGTAATCTCCACCTTTTTATTTATTTCTTTTTTTTTTTTAATTCCATTTTTAATGCTTTTCCTTTCCTCTTTTGTATTTTTCTGCTTGCTGAGTGGATTAAGTGCCTTCCTGCCTGAATTTCCAATGAAGCTGGTTTTTGCCTTTACTTATGCCTACATTGTCACAGCAGCATGCATGACAGTGTCCTAGCTCAGGGAACAGAGCTTACTGTGCCATCACACATAGGGGCTCTTGGTAGTTACTCTAGATCCAGCCTACCTCACTCACGCAGAATCTTCTTGTCTGTTTTTTTCCCGTCCCTAACCACACGTCCAAATAATCCCTTCTTTGTATTTATACACTGCCAAGCTGTTACCTTTTGACCCCAGGAGTTATTTATTTTCTGTTGTCATCTCTGCCTCTCCAATAATTGCTGTGGTAATTTGTTTTTTTTTTCAGTGACACCTTCTTGATATGTGGTAGAGATACTGATGACTGTCAGGTCAGATCCCTGAAAACGTATTGCTCATTAGCCAGATGAATGGGCCTGTTGCCATTCTCTGAGCCTCAGACAGATGCCCAGTCAGGATAGATGATTTTCCATCCAGCTGCACCCATCTCTGGGGCTTCTTCCAGGAGCCATTTCTCAAATGATGGCTCTTCATACTGGAAATCATAGGCTTGTTTGCCCTGAAGTCCACTCACTCTGTCTGGGTTATCCCCAAAATGAGACATGGAGCTATGACTATAGTTCAAATATGTGTTTACATGTGATCAACATAAAATCTATCAATATTGCTTCATCATACAGCACCTCCCAAGACCAGAAAGAACTTTAAGAACTCATTCCATCCTTGGTGCTTACTCTAAGCTGTTGTGGACCCTTGGTCCACAACAGCTCAGCAAGATCCCTTTCCTCCGGTGCTTTGCAGCAGCTTCCCAGATCATGTGTTATTTCATATTGCTTTCTTTTCCTTGAAAGGGGTGGATAATATCCTCTACAGTTCTTACGCCAAGGGCTTACTGGTGTCCTCAGATGCTCTGGGCAGCCAGTCTGGGGCATGGCTGCAGGGAGACCCTTTGCTCCTGAGGGGCCTCTGCCACATGCTCTCCTGCTTACACCCAGCCAAGCCGCATGATCCTTAGGGACTGGCCAGCATTAGCTCAGCAGTTGCCTTTTATAGCTTTTTGTGGTAACTCAGTAATTGATATCATCATCCAAGCTCCTTGAAGAGACGTTATCTGATCCATCTATCCCTCTCACAAGTGGGATAGATGGGAGCAGGAAAAGCCAGGTGGCTGCGGCACCAAGAGGCAATTTGTAAACTGTGGGTATTTTGTCTGTTTACTTGAAAGCACAGAATTTGTCACTTGTGTGAGTAATTTACTGCTAATTATGAGCTTACAATCTGCAGATAGGAAAATCAGAGCCAACGTGCATTTTCAGAGGAAAAGGAAAATTACTCCAAGCACTATATAATTATGCACTTAACTAGGACTTGCTCCTGAGCCTTTCTGGAACATTTCTTTTCAACTTGAGCAAGTTTACATACAATTGCATTAGTCTGGAGGTGAGATGGCAGAGTAGCATATGCCAGAAAGAGCAAAAACCCAGAAGGCTGATGGTACAAATAACAGGAGGATAAAATGGAAGGTGCTAAATGGTTAAAATATCACTCTCAAAGCCCAGAAGAGTGGTAACTCTTGACCAAGACCCCACAGCACATACGCATCACTGCTGTACACCCTGCAACCCATTCACCTTTTGCTATTCCAGCCTGAACTCCTCATGTACAGCTCTTCCCCTCCTCTGGTCCATAGCATAGCTCGCTTCTTCCCATCCTAAGCTCACAAATTCACTCTGCTGAACTCAGCCCCATATGAAGTACCTAGTAAGTGAGCACAAACAATGGAAAGAAGCATCTTGTGTTCATTCCTGCCCTTATGTAATGTTGGACTGGGGTATCAGAGCTGCCAGACCAGGGGGCTAAGCACTTGCAGTGCACTCAGCAGCTTCTAGGCTTTGTTACTGGAGCATGCTACAGCTTCATTTTGTCTCTCCTTTGTGAGAAGATGAAAACCCAAAATATTTCAGTGGATTAAATCACACAGACTGAATCAATAGTCTAAGGGCAAAGAAAAGGGAGGTAAAAGGTGTTGTCAGCTGAGATTTGAAATAGGATAAAGAGTCAGTGAGGCAGGAAGCTACAGGAAGGAAAATGTTAAATACTTAATTGAATTTGCATAAGTGATTCCTTAATGGTAAACTAGGGATAGGTGAAGCAGAGAAATTAGAGATGGAAAAGACTTATTAGGTCATCTAGCCCATAAAGCAGTTCAGATAAAATAACGTTCTTACCTGCTCACCCATACACTTGCTCTTGCTCATTTTTGCTCCTTCTCCCTTTTGCATACACATATAAACTCCTTGGATTTCACTTGCCTCAAACCTACAACAAACATTTTCAGAAGTTTTTATTATTTCTAACTTTTCTTTAAATGAAGATAATAGGGTAGAGAATTAATTAGCATCTTTGGAGATGGGTGTCCTTCGTTTCTTCCTACTGCCCACAGAGCACAGGCAACTTGTATTTGTGTTTCTTTTGTCGTCTGTCCCTTTTGCTGCACAACAATCTTCTCTAGATGTGGAGTGGAGACTGAATCCAGCCCTGAGGCTGCCTGCTGAGATCCCTGGCTTGGCAGGCATTTCAGTGCCAAACAGGGGTTCTGTTTTTGCTACACAGACATTTATCTACCTGGAAATGGGCAGGCACCCCAGACAAAAATCATTATGTGTAGGCCTCTAAGACCCATAAAATTATCAGGATGAAGGCTTCCTGCTGAGTCAGTCACAAGGATGGTTTCTGGGCGCCAGAGCTCTGCTGTTGCTCAGGGATCAGCATCCCAAGACCCATGCTGAGCTGTTGCTGGCAGTTCCAGCTGCTAGGAGAAATCTGGTTAACTTTTACAGATGGTTTTATCTGGGAGCTTGTCGATGCGGCCGTGCCAGTTTTCCTGGGAATCTTTCATGAGCTGGAGTGTTTCTGGGAGGCTCTGGGGCTGTTTTACCCATGACAGTAATCAGCCCCTTGATAAAGCATCATCTGTCAGGTTTCACCACAGACATACAAATTACTTGGGCAGCTCTTATCCTTCCCACTCATCAGAAGGGTAGTTTGGATTAATGCCAGCTTCACTGGGGACAAGCTGACACAAAAACTAATTTTTCATGAATAATGGTCCAAAATTTTTAATGAATCTGCTTCATTCATGTTCACTCCAGTTTTGCCCTCTACTTTATACCCATGCAGGGTGAGCAGGGTGAGCCAGCAGACCTTACCTGGGGAAGCAGAAATTTTAATCAGTTATTGCAGGAAGGTGAGGAGATGTTAAATTTAGATTCATAACAAAAAGTGCTTGAGGAGTCAGTCTGAGATGAAAACCCACTGGGAGATGACCTCCCCATCCAAATCTGTTTCCAGCTTGTGCACCAACTCCTTGTAAGAAACCGGCTACTCAAGGAGAACCATGGACCAGATTTATTCCAGTAACTTCAAACTATAAGTGCACTTGTGAAAAGAACAATCTGCTCATTAATGGCCTGGAAGAAAGGAGAAATTAATCAAATGAATGATTGAATATGAATTACTGTCTCAGTCCTTCAAATCTCCCAATGTGGTTCAAGTCCTTTCTAACCCAACCTCCTTGTCGAATGTTCTCCCCTTTAAAAGGCTGTTGTATTATTTGCCTGAATTATTCATGTGCTGAAATAAACGTGTTGGTTATGGAGTTGTCCCATCTCCTTTTCCCTCTGCTGAAAATATTATTTAACTTAAAGGTGGCAGTTACATAATTTAATCCTTGCCTTCCATTATTAATGAATTCAAACATGAAATATGTAGGCATTTTCCCTACTCTGCCTTACGGAGCAGTGGCCGTAATTATGTCAGATTTTTCTTTTCTTCTTTTTTTGTAGAAGTATTTATTAGAAACTGTCTTCTGTGGTGCTGACAGGGGAAGTTTAAATGGAAGAGTAATTTTTTCCTCCTTATTTTTAGCCTTCTTGTAGGGCATTTTCAGAATTGGACCTTAGCAGTGCCTCACAGTCCCCTGGCTTGAGTCCTGCAGTGCTTTCTGGGGTGTGGGATCTCTGTCCCTGCGAGCAATTCTGGTAGAATCAACCAGTACGATAGTGAAGGCAAGTTTGGCTAGACCCTTTCTTGAGTTTACTTCTGAATTTTCTCCCTTGGGAAGGTGATTGTAGTTCCTGGTTTACATATCTGGAAATGGAGTGTGGGGAAATGATACGCTCATTCACAATGTGATCGCTGGCAGCAGCGCCTAGAGCTTCTCACTGCCAGCCCCGCCTCTTCTCGGGAGATCACCTTCCTTCTCACAGCTGCCAGCTGCCTCAGGACCCAGAGCTGTCACCACTGATCCACCCTTCTAGCCCTGCTTCTTGCGTGCTAGGAGCCCCCAGAGCTGTCACCATTTTCCCTCCTGCTTTCTGGTGTGATTATTCTCACTCCTGTTTGCACACACAGATGGAGCTCAATGGATCCCTAATAGCATCCTTTACTTAATTAACATGCAATTAGCTTAATGAATATTTTAACCTCATTATGTAGTTACTCATCTTTATCTGTTGTGGGTATGTCTAGTGCCCAGTTCTGGCCTGCAATAAAGACAAGCCAAATTAGTCTGGTTCTTCAATTATGTTTGAGAGGCCTCTTTACACAGTTCTTCCTCTCTCCCTTTATTTGTCACACCTATGATGGAAAGGATGAGATTTATGAAGAAAAAAACTTGTCTTTATCTTCATCTCCCCCCAAAGAACTAGAAACTCTTTTAAAGATGACACAGAGGCAGGTGGTGGTGGTATTAACTTTTTGTGGGTGAGTAGGTGGCATATTCTTCTGACTTGGTCACAATGAACCCTCTTGCTCTCTCTCCCCATGGGGCAGGCTTTCTTGGCAGTGACATCTCCCACATGTGGGTCTTTCCCATTTTCAGCCTGTTATATGTTGTGGTGGTGTCACAGTGAGACAAAAGTCCGTTGCCATCACATTTTTCACACTCAGGATTTGTACAACAGCAGAAGCAGTATCTGTGCCTTGCAGTCATGGGATGATTGTCTCTCAAGACATGGACTTGCATGTGGAAAGTCCTCCTGAGAAAAGTGTCAGAGGCTGGCAAGCAAACCACAGTGTTTTGGGCCCAGATTAAGAAGGAATTGGACTCTTGCATTGAAGTACTGTGTGAGTAAGGGAACAAGGAGGGGTATCTGCTGTCCATCGAGCGACCTCGTTGAAAGATTTCACTATCTCCCTCCAGGCAGGTACATGCAAAGCTTGACAAGAGCCTGCCTTGATGTGAAATTCCCATTGCTTCCTTTTCCAGTCAATTAGTTTGCAAATGCAACTAGAGGTGGAGGGAAGAAAGTTTGCTTGAGCCAAGAGTGACCTCTTGAGCTGACTGCAAAACAATATGAAAGAGAAACTTGTTTGGTCTTACTAGACTGGCAGACTGCTGATCTAATAGATCACTTCTTGGCTCTCTTACTAGGACATGTGTGTGAGGGAAGATCTTTCTCCCACCAGCTTCAGGGAAGAAAAAAACCATATCTCTGTGTTGACTTGTTTACTGCTGGCATCTCAGCAGCCCCCTCACTGATCTTCCTTCTTGTTATGTCCTGGGGAAGGCAGTTGCTTCCTGCACCATTCCTGGGGAAGCAGGTTGGTAAGAGCCATTTGGTCTCAACGGGAATCCACATAGAAAGAGAGGAATGGACTTCAAAGATCTTAACAAAAAGAAAATACCTCTGGTAAAATGCCACTGTAAAGTTAAGAAAGCAGTGAGCACTATTACCTTCAGGCTATGCTTTTTGTTGTTTAGAGTCAGCAAGGTTAACCAGAGAAATAGAGCAGAAAGTTGAGATTATTAGGAACAGTTACCGATGTGTTTTCAAAGCCTTTCCACATACTTCAAAGGAAAACAACAAACTTTATTTACACAATGCATACTCCCTCCTTTTTAACCCAGAGCTGGCTGTACAGAGAAGGAGAAAAGTTAAACACTAAGGGGGATTCACAAAGAACAAGAAAGTACAGAAATAATGAAGGCTGTCTTAATGATAGGAAAGCTATGCACCCTCCTTTGCAAAGCCCTGTTCATCTGGGCTGCCATGTGTTCTTTTTCAGGCTGCATTTTTCTGATGGGGGTCCTGCCAGGCCAGAGGCAGAGCTCTCAACCAACTATTTCCAGCTCTGACTTAGCATGTCATGTTCAAATTCTGTCAAGGTATCACCCAGCTCCTGTCCTTAGCGAGGAGCAGCCGTGTTCAATGAGGTAATGAGCTGAGAAGATTTGTGGGTGTGCATATTGCAGCAGGGT
Organism: Semnornis frantzii; assembly: GCA_013399775.1. Classification (NCBI taxonomy): domain Eukaryota; kingdom Metazoa; phylum Chordata; class Aves; order Piciformes; family Ramphastidae; genus Semnornis; species Semnornis frantzii. The sequence continues at coordinate 28,541 of VWYK01023867.1, read as the reverse complement.
CAGCCCATACAATCCATGCAAAGAGCACTAAATCTGCATTATTTGTCTTAATCTGGCATTCTTACAGAAGCAGCTGTTACTGGTGCTGAATACTTAATCTCCAGGACAAACAAAACTAGAGCAGCCATCCATTCCAAAGTTAAGTGGACAGACTCCTGTCATTCAGTGCTCTGACTGCTGAAGCCTAAGGATCAGGATTAACATTCACAGAATCATGGAATCACAGAATAGTATGGGTCGGAAGGGGCCTCTGGAGATCATTTGGTCCAACCTCTCCTGCCAAGGTAGAGAATGTCTCACAGGAACATGTCTAAGCAAGTTTTGAATGTCTCCAGAGATAAAGACTCTATCACCTCTCTGGGCAGCCTCTTCTGGTGCTCCATCACCCCTAAAAAGTTCCCTCCTCAGGTTTAGATGCAACTTTTTATGTTTAAGTTTGTGACAGTTATCCCTTGTGCTGTCACTGGGCAACACTGAAAAAAGACTGGCCCCATCCTCATGACACTCATCCTTTAAGCATCTATGAGCTCCCCATTCAGTCTCCTTGGGTTTTTTTCCAGACTAAAAAGACCAAATTCTCTCAGCCTTTCTTCATAAAATAGATGTTCTAGTCCCCCAACCATCTTTGTATCCCCTTCATTTGTCCTCATCCTTTGGCTTGACTGAAGCAGCCTTGCATAACAGAGTAGGTTGGTAGTTCAGTCCCCATCTCATCCTGTAGCAACTGTGAATTGTTTCTTGTGCTTCCCCAGGACTAGGAAGGGCCCTGTGCCCTCACTCAAGAGAAGAAAAATGTATCTTTCCAGGGACAGAGGAGGTAACGGAGAGGATACATGTTAGAGAACTTGAAAACCACAATTCACAGATTGCATCAGGTTGGATGGGACCCTCAAAGGTCGTCTTGTCCAACCCCCCATGCCATCTTCCTGCACAGTGAGCAGGGACACCTGCCTCTAGAGCAGGCTATTCAGGGCCCTGATCTTGAATGTCTCCAGGGACAGGGCCTCAATCATGCCCCTGGGCAACTTGTTCGATATTGATTTCCACATGGGGCTTTCTGCTGTTGTGGTGTATCTGAGGCAAATTCTCGTCCAGAGCAAACTGAAGTCAAGCTGCTGACTCTATTGGACTCGAGCCACTTTAGCCACAGTCAAATTTTTTTGCCTTGCAACACAAGGCAAGACATCCAACTACAATCAGGAAAAAGACTCAGTATGATGCTGCTGCTGGAGACAGGGCTACAATCAGCTGTCAATATTTCAGCACATACCAAAGGGAGAAAAACCTCCTCTCTTCTGGGTCAAGAGGGTAAAGGAATTCATTTTGTTTGTGAAGATCCCACCATGTAAACCTTCTCATGATCCTTGGATGCAACTTCAGAGCCAGCTAGGTGCTAGAACCCTTTGTGTGTGTAGCACAAAAGTGATTACGCCTCAACAGACTATCTGTCCCTTTTTAAAGGATTTTGGGTTATCTTCACAGAAAGTTCACAGAAATTCTGCATTCAGAGCTTCTCTCTGCATCAGCTTGTAGGCTCAGGAGAGGCCAAGAAGCTGGCATCTTCAGTGTTGGCCCTGGCTGCTGAATAATGTCAGAGCCCTGTGTGGGAAGCTGTTCTCCTACTCCCTTGTTAGAGAGATGACTTAATTCACCAGGCCTGTCAATCCAACACCATTCAGCAGCAGAAATTCTGTTTAGAATTAAACAATAGACCCAAAGTTGATAATCAGATGCAAAATACATACCAGAAGACAAAGGTAAGATATGCATAAAATGTCTGTATGACAGCAGCTAAGTATCCCTAATTTTTACCCAGAAAGTATCAAAGCACAGAAGGTAATCATTCCTCACCCAGCTCATGTCCCCTCCTCTAGCACAGCCCCTTAGCTTACAGTCTCATGTTTCAAGGCAGACCAGTTCCCCAGAGAGGTGCCCTTTCCTTTCCCTCATGCCAAGGGGAGCAGCCTGCTGTGGGAAAGCTCAGGTCAGGCTTGGTGGCAGACGCAGCACTGTTTGTTTCTTTCTGAGCCTCTTTTCCGGGAGGGGAGTCCATTAGCTAAGAAGGTGAAATGAATTTGGTGCTGCTTCTATGTGTTAACAGAGCTCGTTCAACAACTGCTCTCTGTGGAGATTAAAGTAGCCTTTTGGGGGTGGGAAACTGCTCACCAGCTTCAAACCAGTGGCTATGTCTCGTGTAAAAAGAGCAATCCAGGGTGCTGTTGCTGGCATAGTTTTTCTTTGGTGAGCGGCCAGGAGTTTCTCATGTGGTGGGATACACTGGATACATGCTTTGGCCAGTCTGGTTAAAAGCACTATCTTTCTGCTTCCATGGTCTGTTGAGGCCAGGACTGGTGTTGGTCAGGGCCTGAGACATCTCCCAGAGCCAATCATAGAATCAGTCATAGCATGGTAAGGTTGGAAGG
>VWYK01023865.1:35266-51079 GCA_013399775.1 Semnornis frantzii | reverse complement strand
TAGGAACATTATAAAAAGTAGAGAGAATTTGAAAGACAAGAAAAAGGACTGGTAACATGCTATTTTCTTCCCCCTGAAAGAAAAAGATCTTTTTCATACTGACTAATTTCCTGGAGGTTACGTAACCACTATTTTCTGTACTTACCTGGAAGTCTTGAGCATCTCATCCAGTTTCATGTGATCATCTTACTATCTAGAAAGCTTTAACTTTTCTATCTGTAGACACAAATAGCAGTAGTTTTCCTGCTGTTCTTCTTGGTCTTCTGCATGGAATTGTGACATTTCTGGTAACAGAAGAACGAAGTCTTGAAAATTCCTTGCCAAAAGGATAATTGCATTTATGTCTGAGAAGACATTTTAAGATGACATAATGTGTGTGTATTGTAGTTATCCCTTTCTTTCCTTTACAAACATGTGTTTGTTCTTAATTTCTGCTCTATGGGCTCTGCAGTTATCCTCTCCTGGATGACATTCATGTTATTCCATTCAGTTCAACCTCATAGGTCCCTCACTGCTTAAGAGAAGTCAGAAGATGAGCAGAAATCATGTTGGAATGCATTCCATGAAGCTGTCTGTTTGGGTTTTTTATGTGTATCTCAATTAACAGCTAGGTAGAAGGTTTGGACCTTCTGTTGCCCTGAGATAAAAAAACTTGGTTCGTTTACTACAAGGTTCAGAATCAGTGTTTTCATCTTGATGCAACTTATCTTCACTCCTAATTGCTACACAGGTGTGGTCATTGTATATACACACACTCGTGCATATATTTGTATAGCTGTAGAGACTTAGACTATTTAGCCTCACACACTGAATATGTGAGATGCTGTAGGAATAAGGCAAGAATTGCTGTTGTGTTGTACTCTAAGCTTCTGACAACGTGCAGCCTGTATTTCCTCACTGCCCAGAGCTTCTGTGTTTTTACATCACTCACTGGATAGATTTTCCATGAGTTCTTCTGGTCGTTTCTTGGACTGCTCTGAATCAAGAGCTGCAGTTTCCTCTGGCAAGGAGTGACAGAGCTCAGCTGTCTGAAGACCATCTTTCTTCTGTTAGTTTTGATCCAGCACCACTTCTCCCAGGGAGTGGTTAATGGCTGTTTTATTTTTTCTAACCAAAGTGGCTGTTTTGATCCAGTAATTTTCCTTGAAATGTGGAAAACACCAAGCTGAAGAAAGTTTAAATGAAATTGCAAAAGCCTAACGTGTGTGAATCTTGTCTGCATGTGACAGTTCAGGAATTTCACTACAAGTAGGAAATTGTTTACCTCATAAACAATTGGTCTGTTAGGCCAATTTATTTTATCCCTTCAAGATAATTTGTGTGCAGTACTGAATCTGACACCTAGTCAGGCTTTATAATTAATTTGATAACTGTTGAGGAAATAAAACCTTGTCACACTGGAGAAATGGGCTGGTGGTTCAGCAAGGGAAAGTGCAAATTCCTGCATCTGGGAAAGACCAGGCCCGCACACCTGGATGTGCTTGGGGCTGACCAGTTGGAAAGCAGATTATCAGAAAACAACCAGGAGGACATGGCAGACAGCAAGTTNAAGAAGGCCTGGGCTGCATTAAGAGGAGTGGTAGCAGATTGATGGAGTTGATCTTTCCCAACTGTTCTGCACTGGTGAAGACACTTGTGCAGTACTGTATCCAGTTTTTTGGGCTCCCTGTAAAAGACAGACATAGACATACTAGAGAGAGTCCTCTGAGGGGCTGTGAAGATGATGAGGGCACTGGAGCCTTCCTCATATGAGGAAAGGATGTGAGAAGTGGGGCCTACTCTAGGTGATCCTGCTCTGGCATGGGGCTTGGACTAGATCTTTTGTGGTCACTTCCAACCCTGTGATTCTGTGACTGTTAGTCCTGGAGAAGAGAAGGCTCAGGGGCATCTCATCAATACATGTAAATACCTGAAGAGGAGTCAGGCTCTTCTCAGTGCTGTCCAGTGACACAACAAGAGGTAGTGCTCACAAAGTCAAATGCAGAAGGTGCTGTCTGAACATCAGGAACACCATTTGCAGGGTTAGTGTGACCAAGCGCAGACACAGGTTGTGGAGTCTCCATCCTTGGAGGTGTTCAGAAGCTGTCTGAACGTGGTCCTGGAGCACCACAGCTAGCTGATCCTGCTTAGGCAGAGATTTTGGTCTGCATGATCTCCAGAAGGCCCTTTCCACCTCAACCATCACATGATTCTGTGGAAGAAGAAAAACTTTCTTCCTGGTTTGGTGGTTGGGTTTCTCAGTGGTGTTGTGTGAGGTTTCTTTTTGTTTGTTTGTGGGTGGTGGTGTTTTGGTTTGTTTTTGTTTGTTCTCTTTTTCCTGATTGGTTAGTAAAGGTTATTATAATTCTTATCAAACACAAGGGGTGGTCAGAGTCCTCATGTATTGGAACAACAGGACTGTAAACAAAGTTGAGTTGAGCTCCATCAAATGAACGCAAAAGAGGAGGATTTAGGTAAATGTTATTCCAAAGACTTTGAGGAGACTGATATGTGAAAATGCAACTAGGAAGAGCTTTGATTATTGTCTTTGAAGTCAGGTGATACCATCTGGATTTGGTATAAAAGATGGCATCTCACTTAGAGAGGTGTGTGCAGTGGAATGCAGGACATAAATGACAGCAGTGGGAGTGGTAAAAGTGAAGAGAGTCTCCTGATACAGTTCCTTTAGAGCTCTTTTGAGGCTAATCTTCATGTTATTAGTGGCTGGCACACAAAGCAGAAACAAACTAGTAGAAGCTTTTTGGTGACATAAAATTCAGGAGCATTCATTACCTGGCAGAGGAAATGAGAAATAGAAGAAAATAAACCTGAGGGAATGGTTGAAGAATTAAGAGGTATATCTGTACAAAACAAAAATTGGTGCACTTAACACTTAGTGGTAGCATGTTCCACCAGTTTTCAGTTCTTCGTTCTGCTCTAAGAGGTATCTGAACTGACCGAGCAACATGCCAGCAAAGGTGAAATTGAATTGAAAGTGTAGCGTAAAGAGTAGTAGGTTCAGTGGTATTGAGGGTATAGTAGTCTCACAGGTTTTTAGCCTGATTTGTATCTCCAAATGATAATAATTGGACATGTTACTTCGCCCAGCATAAAGTGAGTTCACACAAATAGATTCTGAAAGACTTGAAAATATGCAGTGCAAAACCTATGGATGTGATGGTTTGGGAGTTCCCTGCCCCCCCACACTTTGTAAAATCCCCCAGACTAGACTCAGCCAGCTGGAAGTTAAGGCCTGAAGCTCTGTTTACAGCTTAGCACAGTGTACAAGCAGATGTTTACACAATACACAGGAATAGTTACAGACATACAAGTTAAAGATAATACAGAAATGCAACACCTGTCCCAGAAATCAGAGACCCCAGGAGGGGCTCCCAACCACCCTTCCACCTTCTCCCCACCCCTATACCTTACCCCAGGGTTGGCCTTACGTGCAATTGGAGTTTGGAGGATGGGCCAGGGGGGTTAGAAGGAAAGTGGTTAGTGAGGTTACTCGGCAGAGAGGGGAAGGCCAGAAGCTGCTAGACAGCCTGAGAGCATCTGCAAGCCTGAATGTCTTATCTGTGTTTATGTTCTTAGTCTTATACATCTCAACAAGCCTGTGAGTGCAGCAGACATCACCAGTGTTTGCTTTTCACAGCCTGTAATATAATTTTCTCTATTAAAATATTCCAGTTAGCCTCAAACCAGCACAGTGGATCAAATAAATACTTCTGGTGTAACTAGTGTTACAGCATTGCACTTGAATCCTCTGATGAAGTACTTTCAGTAGATCAGTACTGCAGTTTATTGTAATGTAATTGTATCTGACATTAAAGCAATTTATTTAGCCAAAACTGGAAAGAGTAAGTCTGTGGGTTTTGTTGTTTTGGTTTGGATTTTCTTTCCCCAGCTGATTTTGCCTCTTTCTTTAGAAGTCGGAGTAAAGTTCTGTCTCGCTGGTTGGCTGGCTTACCTCAACAACTTGCTCTGCTTGGCTTGAGAAACCCTGAGCTTTCCAATCAGCTCATTGATATCATCCATTCTGCTGCTTCTCGCTCAAACAAGGAATTACTGCAAAGTTTACAAGCCACTGCTGCTCGCATATATGGTAAGAGTTTTTTACCCTACAGCATATTGGGTGTTGTCCATCACTTGGCAGGGAAACTCCAGTTGTGGAAAATACTGGTGGTTCCTAAGTGAACAACAGAATCACAGAATGCTAGATAGATGTTGGAAGGGACCTCCTAAGGTTGTCTAGTACAACCTGTCTGCTAAATCAGGCTCATCCAGAGCAGGTTGTACAGGAACATGTCAAGGCTGATTTTGAGTACCTGCAGAGAACGGGACTCCAAAACCTCTCTGGGCAGCCTGGTCCAGTTCTCTAGTACCCTCAGAGTAAAGAAGCTTTTTCCTGTATTCAGATGGAACTTCCTGGCTTCCAGCTTGTTCCTGCTGCCTCTTGTCTTGTTGCTGGTTACCACTAAAAAAAGAGTCTGGTCCCATCCTATTGACACTTGCCTTTTAGATACTCATAAGCATTGATAAAATCCCTTCTCAGTGTTATCTCCTTCAGGCTTAACAGCCTCTAGTGTCTCAGCCTTGCCCTGTAAGAGAGATGCTGCAGTCTCATCTTTGAAACCCTCCGCTGTACTACTCTGTGAACATGAAGTCTCTGTGTGGGACAGGAATGGAGATCCGTTGAGTCCCTTGCCATAAATATTCAAATTAATTGTGTGCACCAAGGCTAGTAAAAAGAGTACAATCTTTAGTCCAGGTTAGCAGAGTTTCAATCTGATAGAGTAGAAGTTTCACAGCAAATCTACTCCTGATGGTATTGCTTCTCCTTTTTCCTTGTGTTTTCTTTTCCGCTCTTCAGCCTTAGTTATATTGTCCTCCCTTCAGCAAGTGCTGCAGGCTCTCAACTAGATGAGAGCAGTTAGAAAAGAGTGGGGTCCCTGGAGGCTTGCTGCAGTTCCGTACGAGCTGCTAAAGCTGTGGAATCGTTGCCATGGTTTTTACGTGTTTCTAAGTAGCTGAGTGCCTCTGTGTGTGTGCTGCAGATCCGCTGGAGGGCACGCTGGTCCTGCTGCCAGCCGAGGCGCAGCGGCGCCTGGTCCAGCTTGTCTACTTCCTGCCCTGCCTCCCTGCCAACCTGCTCGCCTGCCTCAGCCGCTGCTGCATCATGGGCAGGATGTCCTCCGAGCTGGCCGCCACGCTCATCGGGATCCTGCGCATGAGGTACCGCCGCGAACCGGCACTTTGGTTTCCTAGCTTAAAAAAAAGAGAGCATTTGCTCGTTAAGCATGAACTTTGCACAAAAAATCAGTATAGCTTCCAGCAGTTGACGTCATGAAGACAGTTAGTGTTTCCATCAGGCTTTACTCCTTTTGCTTCAGCTCTGTCTTTACACTGACAGATTTTCTCCTGTGCTTGATAGCAAAGTCATATCAGTTATCTCTAAGGTTACATGGTATTGAGCATCTTCTAGCCAGAATGCTGTGGAGTCAGAGAATCATTTGGGTTGGAAAAGAACTTTGAGTCCAACCATTAGTCCAGCAATGCCAAGTCCAAGCTAAACCATATACGGCAGCACCATGTCTACATGTTTTATATACCTCCAAGGATGGTGATTCAACCACTTCCTTGCCAACCCGTTGCAATGATGGACAACTCTGTTAGTGAAGAAATTTTTCCTTATGTCCAATCTAAACCTTATCTGGTGCCATTTGAAGCCATTTCCCCTTGTCCTATCAACTGATGGTCTGCCATCACCAGTGGTCTTATCATCACCAGTGGTCTCTGTTCTGCCACTGTTTGCATCTCTTGTAAACGCTTGTAGCTGACACTGTAGTGAAAAATAACCAACCACTGTCTCATACCTCATGTTCTGCTTTCTTTCAGATTTTTAAAACTTGCTTTTCTTCTAATTATGACATAAAAATAGCTAAGTCACAGTAACTAGGCAAGTGTCTTGCTAGAAATCATTCATGCTCTTTGTTGGCTTTGCTCTGGCTTGAAAGGGGGCAGTTTCCCCTCTGAAGTCAAGGAGAGGGTCTGCTGCTCTACTGAAGTGAGTGAATGGCTTGGTGGGATTTCACAAGGGTGTTCTGCTTTGCTCCTTCTGCAAAAAACACACATGATTTTCTCTGTTGTTAAGTGTTGTTGAACTTTGGATAAAGAAGCAGGAACTGAGATTTTATGCATTGTGTTGAAGCTATTTTTATTTTTCCTCTGAATGTCTTTTGTATCTGAAGCTTTTTTGTTGAAACAGGACATGCACAATGTACTGTCAAATACACATTTATATAAGCTGTATAACATGAGAATAAGGTAGCTTAACATATGAAGTGATGAAGTTTATCACATCCTATGTATTTCCACTACAAAAACTAAATTCTATCTAGTTTTGGGAAGGTGGACATCAAATTTTATTTTAAAAAAACTAAACTTCTCTACCATATGCTAGAAATTTGGTTGCAAACCATAAGCAATTCAAAGGTAATCATTGTAAGAACTGAAGTCAGCACTCAGGTGCTTGTTTTGTTGCTAGATCTTAGAGAATTTTCAGAGTGAGAGAGTTTTATAGTAACAGTATGGTATAACCACTTCTGAAGATTATCAGAAAGCTGCAGGTGGGCTGTGGGTATTTGATGGTTTTGGCAGAAGATGTAAGAGACAGGTGGAGGGTGGTGTTAGAAGCAAGAGTAGGTTCCATACTGACAACAGAGGAGGAAGATGAACTTCTCGTGTTTCAGAAATGCAAAGAAAGCCTTTTTATTTTAATTTCTGACATTGGGAACATATTTTAAATTAAGTTGGATTCAAAAGTTGTGGATTATCCACACAAGAAGTTGATGGGAATAACTAGATGAAGTGGTGGTATAGTTGTGCTAGTGCAGTTTCTGGTATTGATAAACCATCTCAGTCCTTCTCACTGGAAGACTGAGATCTGATGAAACTTGGAAAAGAGATTTTACTCTTGAGGGTTGCTTTTCTTTGATAAGGCTATTCCTACTGAGAGGAATCAGTGTTAAAAACTTGATCAGTTTTCTTTAGTGACATATCTGAAAATAATGCCTTGGGAAGATTAAAAATGAGCTTTTTATAGAGAAAGTGAATACAGCAGCACTGAAAATGCATTCTTACCTCTATAAGCAACTTGAAAACTTGTACGAGTTTTAAAGGGCTTATTGATGACACTTTTAACTTGGTTCAGCTTTTCCTTGGAAATCGCACAGTTAAGGAAACAGTGGTCTGTTCTCTAGACAGGAACTTCAGCTCTGCTTTATGAGCTTCATAACCCCTCATTATTGCACACAGGATACATGAACTAATTTTCTATCCCTTACCAGAACAACCAGGCTGGATTGTTGTGTCCAGTTTTGTGGCTTGCTTTTACAAAATGGTGTGGACAAACTGGATTTAGGTTAAAGGAGACCAGAGAAAGAATGATAGTCTGTGAATTGAGATAGTGGAGGATGGATGACTGACAAGTGGGCACTGCTAGGCATGTAAGAATGGGAAGGAAAGGCAACTGTGTGTATAAAAGGCTATTGACAGTGAGTGAGAGAATGGAGTTTTAGTAGGAGGGGAAATACAGATCCTAAATGTCAGAGAATGTTTGATTTGAGTACTAGCAAAATTTTGTAGACCCAGACATACACACCAAAAGAGATCTGTGGAGTAAGAAGGTGTAAATATGCTTCAGTGGAGATGCTTTAGATGAGGTTGGGTGGCAGAGGCAGACTTGAAGGAGGTGCACTAGGTGACTTCTGGTAGGGATTTACAACTCTTCTCATACTGGAAGTTGAACATGCAAGGTTTTGGAATTTATAGTATTACAAAATGTAATTTGACTGTTCTGTGCCTCAGTCTGGTTCATGGGGCACTTCTAGTTGTGTATTGCATAGATGTAGTGGTGTAGAGCTAACATGCTAGCTGAATCCTAAATTAGAAACAAGAAGTAGGAACTTTCTGGATTTTTTTAATAGAAAGTAAATAAAATAGAGAATCGATTATAAAAAGAAAACTAATAGATAAGTCTATCTAATTTAATTCATTTACTGGGCTAGTATATAATAGTCTGTTGTCTAAACTGTTCTTTTCTCTCTGCCACTCTGCTGCCTTTTCCTTTTCTCCCCATGCTGGCTGATCTTCCATTGCTGCACTAACCTTGGCTGAGTAGATAACAGTGCAAGCCTGGTTTTCTCTCAGGGGGTAGAAGGTGGTGGTTGTTAGCCCCTTCTGGGTTTGTCCAGGAAGGGATCTCTCTGTTATTGCTTAATCGTAGAGATATGTAAATACATTTTGTACATATGCATTGTATTATGTGCATTTAGATTTTAGCTTACTGTGGCTATATAGAATCATAGAATGGTAAGGTTGGAAGGGACCTCAAGGATCATCCAGTTCCAACCCTCTGCCATAGGCAGGGACACCTCCCACTAGCACAGGTCACTCAAGGCCTCCTCCAACCTGGCCTTGAACACCTCCAGGGAGGGAGCAGCCACAACCTCCCTGGGCAACCTGTGCCAGTGTCTCACCACCCTCACTGTAAAGAACTTCCTCCTAACATCCACTTTCAATCTCCCCTCTGCCACTTCAAACACATTGCCCCTTGTCCTGGCATTGCAAGCCCTTGTCAATAGTCCCTCCCCAGCCTTCCTGTAGGCCCCCTTCAGATACTGGAAAGCTACAATAAGTTCTCCTGGAAGCCTTCTCTTCTCCAGGCTGCAGAGCCCCAACTCTTGTAACCTGTCCTCCTAGCAGAGCTGCTGCAGCCCTCTGAGCATCTTTGTGGCCTCCTCTGGACCTACTCCAACACTTCCATGTCCTTCATGTGCTGGGGACTCCAGAACTGCACACAGGACTCCAGGCATGGTCTGACGAGAGCTTTATCTTATTTGTCTTTATCTTCTGAGCTAGCCTGGTGATTATATTTTGGGGGGTAATTATAACCCTACCACAAGCTGGTAAAAATCGTCCGCCGGGAGACGCCACTGCTGAAAACGCGGTGTGGCCGGTAGGTGGCGCTGTGGTTCTTCAGCACATTCATGCCCTGCGCGGTGTTGGGGGGGGAAGTTTTCACACAGTTGTGTGCCACCTGCTTAGCTGTCGTGTTTTAAGTAGGCTGCATTCAGGAGCATCAGGGGCTTGGTAATTGTTAAGTTCTTTAAAAGCCTTTATTTCCATATTACTCTTGACTGACTGAACGTGTATGTTTTTACATGTCTGAGAATGCACCTACCCATGTATATTTGCCAGGAAGAAGCTACACTGAGGTAGATTTGGTGAGAGTACATATAGATGATGACAAGACACTTCTGTTTATTTCAGGAACAATCTCTGTAAGCTCAGGAAACTCATAGGCATTTTTGTGTGTGTGTAAACTACAGAAACTAGAGAGTAGATGTATCTAGATGGCTTAAGCCAGAGCCCTCTGATGATATCAGGTGGTAACATTAAATCACAGGTGTATTCACATCTGTGATTTATTTTTTTTGGTAGTCATTGTTGATTGGAAATTAATTTGAAGACATTCAGTAGTTTCCACTTCATACTTTTGCAGTATGGTCTGCCAGAACCCATTAAGTGAGCCACAGTGTGTTCCAAGTGCTAAGAATGAAGCTGATATTGGCAGTATTTCTGTATGTAACAGCAAAGTTTCTGAACCTGGGAGGGTAATTGTCTATAAAGTTATTAGGATGGTTCCTGTCATGTTTTTTGGTCTGTAGTCACTAAGCTTTACCAGTTAGCACAGAGTGAGGACTGCTATGCAAAGTAAAAAAATGCAGCCACCCAGTTTTGAATGCTGGTATATGAATGTGGACAGACTTACACTAATTGATCTCGATGCTAATAAACCTGTGTTGTTGCTGTTTGGACCACTGGGACAGCTACAGCTGGCGAGTTTTGGGTGAAAGTCAGGGACAGAAGGTGTTGACATGGCTTGATTTCTCTGCTTGTTCTTTTCCAGTGCCTGTCATGTGCTTACTGTGTTGGACTTGATGCAAGTAAATTCACTAAATCCAGACAGGTAGAGGTTCTGAGAGATGAAAGCATGTCAGAGTTTTGGGATGTAAATCTTTCTTCTCATTCCTGTTCATACACAAACAGGTGTGGAGCAACATAAACAGTCTGCCACTTCAGACTGAGACAAATGAGAGGTAGCAGGTTTTTGGAGATGAGTTCTCTGAGTCAGCCTCTGATTTAAACCTCTCATGAGCTTAGAATTATGGGGATAAATGGAAGTGTGTGGGAAATATTTTTGTAAGTCTTTGCATTGAATCTGGACTGATTTTTATGTGGTCTGGAGGAGATACTACTTTGATATATTGAGGTGAACCATTCTTGATGCAGTCTGCCACGTTTCTAGAAGGATTACCTTAATTTCTTTTTTAAATTCCTAATTTATTGGAATAACTGGTAAATAATAAAAAACTAGTTCTTTCCTAGTTGAAGAGAAATGGTTTAAGTGTTGGGTGGAAACAGATAATGTTTGGCATGAGTGGACCTTTGATTTGAAGTCCCAACCTTAGCATCATCTTGACAGTGGAGATCTGGTGATTGTTTGAGGATGTGGATAAGGACAGGTAGACAGTTCTGTCTGGGAAGTGGAGGAGTGTGTTACTTGTGGATGGTCTAATATGAGACTAAGGTCATAAACTTCAGCAGTGTTATAGACAGAGCTTGACAACACTTCTGGTGTAGTCCCTCTGCACCCACTTTCTACATTTATAGGGCAGATGGGCTGCTTCAGAGTGGTTTTTAAAGACTGGTGAGGCATGAGCTTATTTTTTGAGTGCTTTTGGTTTTGAGGCAAATCATCAAATATAGAAGTGTTCTTGTATATAGTAGATGTTGTTTGCCTGGCAAAGAGGAAGCTTACTGTTCACCCACCAGAGTCTGTCGTGTAACAGTTGCAGGGGAACACCATTTACCATTCATTAGGTTCAATGCATTTGTTTGCTGCCTGCTTAGCAACTTTGTGGTGATTGAATGGCAGATACCCTTAAAGCATGTTTCTTTTTTCCCTTCCCTTTTGTATAAGGTAGAATGCTTAGTGATTAATGTGTAATCTTACTGTGCTGTATTTTATTCTATGAAATATGGATTAAGGAAGACAATTTATGAGGCTGTTATCAAAAATACAAGCTAGTAAGTTAGAATGACTATGGGGAAAATTTTCTCTCCTCTTAACATGTCTTGAGGTACAAATAAAATTTATTCAGTGAAATTACATAAATGCAGCTTGTGGCAGCTGTCTGAACAGGAGCCAACAGTGTGCCCGGGTGGCCAAGAAGGCCAGCAGAATCCTGGCCAGCCTCAGGAGCACTGTGGCCATCAGGCCTAGAGAGGTGATTGTTCCGCTGTACTTGGCAGTGGTGAGGCTGCACCTTCAGTGCAGTGTTCAGTTCTGGGTGCTGCAGTAAAAGTGACACCAAGGTGGTGGAGTGGGTCCAGAGAAGGGCAGCAAAGCTGGTGAAGGGTCTTGAGAATAAGTTTTCTGAGGAGTGGCTAAGGAAGCTGGGGTTCCTTAGTCTGAAGAAAAGGAGGCTGAGAAGATAGCTTATTGCTCTNAGAAAAGGAGGCTGAGAAGATAACTTATTGCTCTCTGCAGCTCCCTGAAGGGAGGTTGTAAAGAGCTGGGTGTTGGTGTCTTCTCACAAACCACAACTGATAGGACAAGAGGAAGTGGCATTAAGTTATGCCAGGAGAGGTTTAGGTTAGCCATTGGGAGAAATTTCTATACTCCAAGGGTTATCAAAGACTGGAGCAGACTACCCAGGGAAGTGGTTGAGTCATCATCCCTGGGTGTATTTAAAAGCCATCTGGATATGGTGCTCAAGCATATGGTTTTAGTAGTGGCCCTGGTAGAGTGATACAGTGATTGAACTTGATCTTTAGAGGTCTTTTCCAATCATAGTGATTCTGTGTGTTTTTTTATGTGCCTTTATTCTGTGTAATTACCTAAACATGATTTATATGCTTTACTTATGCATAGTAGTTATGACTTCTTTTGCAACTTTTTATCCATTGAAGCAGTGTGTCTGGAAATTATTTCATTATAGACAACTGGGCAGATAATATTTCACTGCCTCAATAAAAAACAATGGGAGTTAATTTATGCCATTTCTCTCTTGAAGTAGAATGTCTATAAATGAGATCTCCAATGGCTTCAAACAGCCATTTCCTATTCTTGTGGGGCTCTTTCCCTGCTGGGGTCTTGCAAAGAGTTGTTGTTTCTCTTGCTTTTAGAAAAGGAGAAGGGTGAGGACCGTATAAATAAAGGCTGAGTGCTTTTCTCCTGGGAGACACAACTTCTGTGGGAGTTGCTAGCCTTCACAGATTTGAGATAACTGGGGGTAACTTGCGTTCTGCTGCTTGTAACTGTAAATGGACTCTCCTGAAGAGGTAGTGTCTTTAAAACATTCTCTGGCTTTCCAGACAATAATGAGGGAGCTCAGCTGGCATTTCATCAAACAGCCAGGCATGCTTGTTGATTCCCACTGTCCTCAGGAATCTGGGGATTAAAAAGAACTAGGGTGGACATTCTGATGTCCGTTACTTAAAAGGTGTAAAATTCCATCTCTCCCAGTCTGTTTACTCAGAAATACTTTTAGGCCATAATAGAGCTTAATGTTTTCTACAGATACTACCTTAGCAGTGAGTACTACTTTTATTTAGTCATTCCAGTTATGTGGTTTGCAACCTTTGATGTTAAACCTTGGAGGCACAGTAAGAATGCAAAATGTGGGTAACAAAGAGCCTATATCTTACTTCATCCAAGTCTTACTGAATGCCTGGTTGTAGACAAGGAAAAAATTATCTTCTCAAAGTATTTGCAAGCTGGAGAGAACCTAGAGAGGCTGTTGTCACCCATTATTGTGAGTAACAACACTGATACAGCAGTTGGATACAGTAGTTCTCATACAAATGAAGTGTAGAAAAGATTTCAGAACAGGGTTGAGGTTTTTTGGTTTGTTGTTGTTGTGCTTTATTCTTTTTTGTTGAAAAGGAAGGGAGGAATACCTAAAATTGTTACAAAATAAGCTACACTTATTTAAAACCAAACATGCAACAACATAAAGCTAACAAAAGATAAACCCCACTTTCAAGTCATTGCAAATGGTACAATGGAAAGTCAACTCAAGATTCCTTGGAAGGGAAGTAGAAAAGTGTAGTAATTATGAACGAGTCATTAAAAATGATGTAAGGATAGGAAGGGTGTGTGTGGGGGGTGTTCACTCTGAGGTGCTTTTTCTGGTGGTATTTTCACACCTCATCTTGGAAGCAGAAATGGAGGAAGAAACTACTAAAGAGGTAACAAAAACAGCTTAAGGCCCTATTTTCAATATAAACTAAAAAGAAGAGCCTGCTCTCAGAATGGTGGCATTTCCCTGTCTGGGTGCCACTGACCAGCAGCAGAGTGATCTGTTCTCTGTGCTGCAGGATCAGAAAGGAGTCTCTGCTCCTGAGCGTTTTACCTTGCTCACTGCTGTGTAAAGCTGTAGGACCTGAGAGAGGGAGCAAGCTAAATTAGCATTTAAGGACATGGCCCTTTAAATTTGTCACCAGCTGGTTGGTTATAGTTTGGTATTGCTAAGCAAGGGGAGAGGAATGATGTTGCTGCACTTAAAATTACACCCTTCAGTAAATGCTGTTTGCTCATTAGTGAATGCTCCTTCCCATTTGCGCTGTCGTTTATAATGCGTAAGCAGTTCTGTTCTTCAGACAACCTTTGCAACTCTGGAGCAAATGAGTAGCTGACAAGGCTTACTTTTAACAATGTGTAGCTCAAATTGTTGTTTTCTTAAAATAGGGTTCATATTTTTCCCCAAATCCCTGGTAATTCCTTGCAGATGTTTGTTACGTTTTGCCACATCTTCAAATGGAAGGACTTGATCCTTCAAGAGATAATGAAAGTTAAAACAAAAAAGCTTGCACTAACAAACCACTGCCTGCATGTGGTAACCTGTTAGAGGAAAAGGATGTCAAAAACTCTTCCCTCACTCTCAGAGTTCACATTGGGATCCTGTGGTACATGGAGCAAAGCTGGTGTGAATGATGAGATGGGTACAGGGTTGGAAAAGCATGCAAAGATTTAATTTTTGGTTGTTTGAAAGAATTTCAACAGCAGTTTGTGACAGTCTTTGTTTCCTGTCTCTTCAAGAACTACTTTGAAAACAGAGAGTCCTGTTCCTTAACAGTGTAACACAACTAATTTGATTAAGCCGATGCAGGAACCTGAGTTTATTCTTTATTGCAGTTGCATTTCAATTTGGCTTCAATTTTGTTTTTCATTAAAACTAAAAAGGAATGAACTGTGCCAGTGCTGAGGTAAATATTGGCACAGGGCTTTTCAGTATTTTCAAAGAATGTGTTTTACAGCAGTGCAAGTATCTACACTGGGGGAAAACTCCTTTTAGATGATTTCATAACCTAGAATTAAGGAAACAGTTGCAGGAGGCTTTAGTTTAAATCTGTGATCAATAACTGATAAATTTAAAATGAGATCTCGTATTGCAGTCTAAGTTAAGTTATTTGGAGCTATTTTCTTGCAAGCATTTAAATAATTCTGCAAAGCTTGAGCCTGTGCTGGAATATCCTTTATTGTGACAGTGGAAGCAGCTTCCTGGAAGGTGGAGAATTGGATTTTTGGTTTCCTTGAGTAGAAAAATCAACCTCTTGGATCCTTACACTTCTTGAGTTTTGTAACTCTTGCATTTATGAACAAAAGGGTGATAGTGTCAGTGCCTCAGAAGAACCTTGAATCTTGTCTGTGTTTTGCTTAAAAAATACTCGAAGAGTGGACTCAGGATTTTGAGATTTTATTACACTTCTTTCAATTTTATTGCTCAACCACAAAAATAATTAAAACCCCCAAATTCTAAACACTTGCTGTGCTTGATAGGTGCATTACTGTCTGAGTGTGGGTTTGGAGTTTGAACAGTGAGTTTTACAGGAGGACAAGTGGAAGGATAATTTTTAAAATAACTGCAGCAAGGTTCATCAGAGTCACTCTACCAGAGACCTCTGAATTACCCAAAAGGCTCCTTATAACTACAAAAGTCAAAGCCAATGCCTTAAACCTGAACCAGAAATCAATTGGTGTAGCTAGTTTGGGTCAGAAAGCAAAAAGCTGAGAAACAACCACTTGGGCACAAACTGCAGTCGTTTTATTTTGCAGCTGTATGGTACAGCCCAACCTGAAAGCAACAACAGTGTGAAGGGCAGTTGATCTGCACTTAGAAAATGTATCCACACAGGAATGCATTGCAGAGTTGCTGTGACTGAGAAATATTAGCTACACTAATGGCAAGAGCAACAGTGGTTTTTACATTAATTCAGTTCAGCTTTTCTTTTAATACCATTTGGCATACAGAGCAGGTTACCTAAAAGTGCAATCCTAAACCTCAGCCAGAGAGGTTATCATGGAAAGCAGGTAACCTTATGGAAATTACAGCATGTAATTCATCACAGTTAATATGGGTTTGGACTAGCTGATGGAAGAGGTCTCTCACATGCAATTTGGTAACAGGTTCCCATTGTCAGTAACAATGTATTCAAAAAGGGGAGGTTATAATAAGAGGCATTTTACTTGGATTATTACTGCTTTTCTACCTATAAATCATATATATATATTTTAGTTAAATGTCTAATGTAGTTTATAAGAATCATAGAAAAAAATTAAAGGTGCACATAGTTCTTAGTTCTCCATTGTAATCTGAATGTATCAAACTAAGGTTTTTTGAAATAACGTATAATGTATTTATAATAGAATCATAGAATGGTTTGGGTTAGAAAGGACCTCAAAAATCATCCAGTTCCAAC
>VWYK01023865.1:0-30973 GCA_013399775.1 Semnornis frantzii | reverse complement strand
CTTGATCTTACTTTTGACACCTTATATTTCATTTTGCTATTGGGGCCAGATATTTGCATACTTTTCACAATTCTAGCAACTTTCTTTGGAATGAGGAAAACCTAAATTCAGCATGTAACATGAACAAGATTTTATTTATTTTTCCCAGATTAAATGCCTTTTATTGGCTCATAACAACATAAACTAGTGCCTCTGGGATTTGCTGTGGATACACTTATGCTATTAAAAACCTTCCATCAGAATAAAGTAATCAAAGTTTTTGTTGAAGGGAGCTGCCCAGAGTCAGCATGAGAGCAGAGTTACTGCTGCTACCATGTTCTTACTGAGATATAAAAGCAGTTGTATTCTGTGGTGGTGCAGCTTTGGGAAATTACAGTGGCTAAAGTGGCATACTACTGGGAAATAACCTTCCAGTAACTTGTCCTGGGTCTTTTCTTCATCACCTCAGCCATTTGTGATATTCAACTGCTTTGCTTTCCCAAAAAATGACCTTTTTTTCCCTAAAACAGTGAAGAGAAAGCTGGATTGGTAACTCAGAAAACAAAAGCAGAACTAAAATCACTGTTTTGGAGCAGTAGTTCTGTTGTAATAAAACATCCAATACTTGGCTAGAAATAATCAGTCAAATGATTTTAAGATTTTATTTTTTTTTTTGTTTTTAACCCAGAGGTTAAACACTGTAAGCAGTGTTACTGTGAGCAGTGGTGAACTGCCTTGCATTATTATTATAATATATTTTATTTTCATATTGTTTTAAAAGATGCATTATATTGTTGGCTTCTTCCAGGGTTTCTTTCTGTTGTATTGTTTAAATGGGTATGGCTTGCTTTGGGGTTGGGTTGGGTTTTCTTTTTTTAATAATGGGAGGAGTTGTGTTGTTTTGTTGTTGTTTGGTTGTGTTTTTCCAGTTTGTTTTTCAGAAGCCAGATGAGCTTTGATATTTTGATATGCTTAATTTAAAATAGCAAGTAAGAGCTCTTAACAAAGAATGTTATGCAGACAATTTAAAAGACAGGGCTTGTGAGTTGTGCTGCTGAAGTAGAACAGTACTTGATTTGCTTTGTGATTCTGTTGTGCTGCTTCTTTTTCTCTAGGGTTTTCAAGAGAGGAGTTGACTAGTCTCCAGGGCATTAGAGGAAAACCACACATTAGCCAGACACAGCTTTCACCTGTCCGTCTTTACCTAACTGATCTGGACCAGTTTTTACACCACTGGGCTGTGACAGAGGTAATACATCAACACTAATCCTAAATGACAGCATACAAACTCCAAGTGCTCTCCATCCCTTTTCCACAGATGCCTAAATCTTGTTCTGAGCTGAGCTGAAAAAAGAATGAAAAATATAATAGCTGTCAAACAGCCAGTGTTTTTCTCCAGCCATCAGAGAGTAGTTTGAAGGAAACTGCTTCAAAAGGTGAATCTTTGGGTGTGCAGTATGCAAAACAATGCTCCTGGAAAAAGTGGGTAGAGGTCTCGGTGGAAAATTCCTAAACACTACTAAGATTAAGACTAGCAGTGTGTTTTGGCTTTCAAAATTAAATTAACTGTAAAAATACTAATTATAGATTTCTCTTTGAGAGTAAATTCCACTGTTTAATTAAAAAGCACTTGCATTAAATGAGATTTTAACTTGGAAATAATATTAAGTTGGGCATTGGTGATTATGTAGAATAACTTCTGATGTTTATTTAATCAAAATATTCTGGGCTTAGAGACTTCACTGAATTCAGTTCCTGTTTGTAAGATTGCAAGAGCTGAAAGCTTAATTTATTGATCTGAGCCATCAGGTTTTATTCAGACAGGTACATTAGTGCTCATTCTGGCTTAACTCTTCTTACTGCTTAGCTCACCAGCAACCACTTTAAGGTCTGGAAGGATGTTTTAATGGCATGCTAGTTTGACAGGATTTGTGACATCTGTGATGATTACAGAAGAATGTAACAGGTGTTTTCAGTTGTTTGAGCTGTTCTGAGTTTTCATGGTAGTCTTTTTGGTTCAAGAAAGCAGTATGGCAGATTTTCCTCTTCTAATTCATAAAGCTGAAGTGAAAATCACCTGAAACATCAGTCCAAGACATGCACTGAATGTGTGCTATTGTGTGGTGAACATGATTTTAAGCAATGTTGGTAGCTTGGGACCGTGACTGGCACACATCTTTAGATGTCCTGCTTTCAGTCAGCCTGTGGAGTAGCTAAGCTTTCTAATTTCTTTTGCTTTGTCTCTCCTGGGCAGTAATGAAGCAGTTTTTCACCAAAACTCCTTCATCCAGTATTGAAAAACTAAGATGCTGTTTCTCCCTGTCCTGTACAGAACTAGTCCCCTGTGTATGCAGCAGAGGGGTTACTTGTTACTCATAGAATTGGCATGGTCCCATAAAGCACCTGAAGGATCTCTATGTCCCTTACCTGTTTCTGACAATACCACCTCTTGTGTTGTCTCCTGCTCTTCCTGTGCTTGCTGCTCTGCCACAGATTTAGCAAAGTTTGCTGGGAAGCTACACAATAGAACTACTTTCACTTAGAGTGAAGCATTTTGACTGTTACGAACTTGTTAGAGCCTTTGGTTCCTGTCTGCAAGTTTGATTTACTTCTGCCACAGTTTTTTCAGTGTTTTGGTGCCATTAAGGAGAGTCATTATTTTCAGAAACTTGAGACTGGCTGCTTTTTTTTCCTTTCTTTCTTTTTTAAAGTCTCTTCTCTTGGGAAAGATGTTCTTTCAGGCTCTCAGGAGTGGATGGCAGTCATTAAGCAGAGAGTTGGATATGCCTGGTTAGTAATGAAAGAGGACTGGGCATCCTATGGAGCACTGCACTACTTCTGCAGTGTGTCAGACTCAAGTGTATCTTTTTCAGGAGACTTAAGTTATGAGAGAGAACAGGAGCAAAGGTTTCATGTGTCAAAAATGTGTGAAGAGCAAAGAGACCTGCCTCATTTTGTAGACTTGTAACTAAACTGAGTTCTGAACTGCTGCCTACAACTCTAAGCTTGAGAATGAGAGTGGAGGCTCTTCCTTATTAACATTCTCATCATTGTGGATTGAATGTGGTTTGGCAATAGTCAGTAAGGAAGGGCAAGTGGTGCTCAACCAATCTGTTAGCCTTCTGCAACAAGGTGACTAACAAGGTGATGGGAGATGAGTTCATTGTGCCTGAGTATGGTTTTTGATGTTGCATCCTGTAACATCCTTTTCAGCATGCTGACAGGGAATGGCTCAGATAAGTAGGAAGTAGACTGAAACTGCATGAGAGGCCAAGCCAGAGTGGTGTGATCAGTGACACAGTGCAGTTGGAGACAAGTCACTAGTGGTGTGCTCCAGGGATCAGTATTGGAGACAGTTTGTTAATGGCCTGAAAGATGAGACCTGAGTGCACCCTCAGCAAGTTTGCAAATGGCACAGAACTGATGACAGATCAGGCAGGTGTGCTGCTTTCCAAAGGGATGTGGACAGGCTGCTGAACTGGCAGAGAGGAACCTCATGAAGTTTGGTAAGGGAAAATGCAGGTTCCTAGGAATAACCTCAGGCTGGAGACTTACTAGCAGAAAAGCAGCTCCACAGAGGACAAGGAGCTGGCCATGGCTGAGCAGTGCACCACCATGGTAGAGAAAACCCCAGCAGCATTCTGGGCTGCATGAGAAGTATTGCCAGCAAATGAAGAGTGGTGATCCTCCTTCTCTGCTCAGCACTGGTGAGCAGACATCTGCAGTACTTGGCCTGGTTTTTGAGCTTCCTGGTAGAGTGGACACATGGAGGTGCTGGAGTATCTTTCATATGAGATGATGCTGAGAGAGCTGGAACTGTTCAAACTGGACAAGAGAAGCTTGGTGAGGGACAGTAGGGCACACATTAAAGCATGAAGCTCCATGTAAACACAAGAGAACATTTTCACAGTGAGGGTGATGGAAACAATAAATAGCCTCAGTATGTTCTGATTCCTATCTGTGGGCATACTCAGAACCAGCTCAAGCTGACCTGGGTTGAGCAGGGGCATTGCACTAGAAGTCAAGAGGGTCCCTTCCCTTCTGTGATTCTTTGAAAAGTTCTCCTCTTGAAAAACCAGAACTCTTGTTTCAGTGTTGACAAATCTCTGTATTGTTTTGGGGGGTTAGAGCATAGTGAGATTGCAGAGGTTTTATTTTTCATTTGGTAGGTTGTTATACTGAGATGTGATTTGCAAGTTAAACTATTCCTGTTAAGTGCTGGCCAGAAGGACTGATACTATTGCAGTGCTGGGGGTTTTGGGTGTGATTTCTCCCCCTCCCCCTGGAACTTATGGACAGAAACGTAGGGGCATCTCTTCAGCAGCTTTTTCTACTAGAGAAGAATTAAGATATTCTTTCCTCCTGCCTCTGCTCTGGTAATAATGGTTTCTGGAACATGGAGTGATCCAAATCTCTTTGTTTTTACAAAGAGAAGAGGCAAGCATTAAGGCAGCCACTTCCTTTTATGAGTTATGGGTTCCATTAATTTTTCACTTGGTTAGTTTTGATTTCAGATGCAGTTCTAATATGCTAAGTGTTATATAAACAAAACTATGCTGAAGTTATGTAAAAAAAATGAGTTGTTATGCTTTTAGCTGAGTGCTTTTTCTGTGTTTAAATATCTGTTACAGTGTTATGATCAGTAAGTTGTAGGGATTTTCTCTTTGAATGATACTCTTCAGCTTTAAACTCAGTGAGCCATATTCCATTTGTAAAGAAAATATTCTCAGGCCTGTTTTTCCATAAACCTTTAGGATTTGGAGGCTGGACCATTCAGGGAAAAATCAGGCAGCAGGGAGAGGGAGCATATACAAAAAATCTTGGCTTAGGAAAGGCCTTTCAGTTCAAGATTTGGCAAAAATTGCACAGGAATATGTTTTTGTAGAGCAAGTAGGTTCCACCAGGTATTGAACAAGCTACTCTGCTCTCAAAAGAACACAAAACAAGCAGCAACAAAAACCCACAAATCCCAGAGCTGCAGCCTCTGGGGAGAAGACTGCCAGAAAATCACAAGGC
This sequence comes from Semnornis frantzii, assembly GCA_013399775.1. NCBI lineage: Eukaryota > Metazoa > Chordata > Aves > Piciformes > Ramphastidae > Semnornis > Semnornis frantzii. Next base: position 25,978 of record VWYK01023865.1, on the reverse strand, counting down.
TCTTGGAGGATGTCTTGAAAGGCAGTGAGTTCTGTGTGCATTGAGTTTGAGGGAGGTGAGTTTGGAGACAGCTTCCTCTATGTAGATGGAGTTCAAGGTGTGATCAGATTTGGGATTCAAAACATTTTCAGCTGTGCCAAAGTGATTTTGCTTAAATGAAGAAGCACTACAGGAAATAATAAAACCCCCAGTTTGACTTAGTTGTGCTTTTGGTAGAACTGAGTAGAGCAGCACAGCTGCTGAATGCTGAATCTTTCATGCTTTCCTTTGCTGGGTGAGGAAGTTCATGGTGATGCTGTAATGTGAAGCAAAATATTGGCAGTAATTTAGATACCTGGCAAGTGAGAACAGCCCTCTGTTGGCTGCAGAACCAGCAGCATTCAGGCCTCTGCTTTGAGCATCCTTCATTTAAGAGAGCTCTCAGTGTGTAGTTTTAATTCTGAGTTTCCTCCTAACAACCAAATATTTTATTGTGGATGAAAATGAGTAAGGAACTGGTGGGATTAGGATTCGACAGCCTGCTCCTCTATGAACAAATGATGTGATTTGTTAGTTCATCCATCTCCCCTTTCTTCCCTTCCACCACGAGTTTTGTCTAAAGCATTGGCTAGTTTTTGTCTCTCTGGTCATTCAGTCTAAGCAAACACTAGCTGCACGTAAGTTTTATGACCATTAGCAAGTGGATTAGAAAAAAAAAGATAAGCACAAGGCAGTTTTCTGCATCCTGTGTGGCAGCAACCCTCCAGCCAGCCTGCATGGGCATCACTGCACCAGGCTCAGCAGCCACTGCCCCTTGTTCCATGAGGGTGCCAGGGAGTTGTGAGGCAGGAGCAACTGGGCTTAGGGTGCTGAAGAAGCAGAAGGGCAAGGGGTGTGAAGGGTCCTGGTGTGGATCTGTAGGAGGCCACAGCTTGTTTGCTTTATTGCTCATCGTTGAACTTTGTTTTCAAATCCAGAAGGCAGCAGCCTGAGCTTTCTGGCTCTCACTGGCTGTGCTGTGCAGTTGATGCTGGGCATTCTGGATGGTGAAGAGCCACAGGATGTGTTGTGTATGTGTGTCAGGTGCAGAGGAGCTGCTGTGCCTCTGCACAGGGCAGGCTGGCTGAAGGAGAATACTTGAACTGCATTCAAATGGCAGTTTGGGAGTGCTATTTAGTAGCATGAGGCTACCTAATTGTTGAAAAGGCCAAACAAATGCCCTTCTGATAGAGATTAATGCTTTTAAGTGGTTTACAACAAAAAAAAACTGTTTTGAGATTGATACTGTTTATAACTGTTTATCTATAGAGAGTGGAAGTTGGTGTAGTGGAAATCTGAAGCCATGATACATTTTTTTTTGTGGAAGCTTTTAGGTAATGCTGATTTTTCACTTAAGGAGCAGTGTTTTTTAAATTGTCCCTGCTGTAAAGTTTCATCCTCATGTCTCATCCAAAAGATACATCAAATGGGGAGACCTTGTTCCTGTTCTGGAGTGACTTCTGCCTTACTACAGCCAATGATTTAAAATCAGACTCCTGTAGCTGAAATAAATGAGGCTCCAGAAAGGAGCAGCCTTAGGGGAGAGGCTTCAGTCTTTGCTCATTTTAACAGTGCCTATAGTGTCTGTCGGTAATTTTGTTCTCTCCCCTGTAATTGAATTGCTCTGCCAGTATCAAATGAAATAGTGCCAACAGAAATGAACAATTTAACAAGGTAACCACGTATACATGATAATTTCTGTTGTAATATTTGATATTTGTGACACTTGAATGCTTTGGAGGGGGAGAGCAAATGATAATTTGAAGGTTCTGCTCGAAGTCAAGATTCTAGAGGTATATTGAGCACATAACAGACTTGAAATAAAATACTCAGCAAAATGTCTAAGAGCAAACCCATGGGAAGGTCAGCTGCTTTTAAAAGCAGTCCTGAATCCAATATACTAATGTCTGTCAAAAACAGAGGAGTCTTGTAAGTGAAACAGAGTTGGGAAGGCTGTGCCTGCACTGATAGGCTGTGGAAAATTATGGCAATTCAATAAAGATAGTAAGTCTTAATTAAAAGTTCTTTAAGATGTCTGTTTCAAGAAGTAAAAGCTGATATTGTAGCACTTTTGTTTAACTTCAAGCAGAGATTAACACTTAAAAAAAAAAACACTAGTTTTTTTAATGTGGATTTTGAGTTGAAGTTCCTCTCTAGATCTTGACATGTCATGTGTGTTGAGTTTTCCAGGTTAGAGTGACACTGGGCAGAAAAGGCAGCTGAGGGTAAAGAGTTCTAGTTCAGAAGGGATACTATGCTATAATTTTTATTGTCTTAAGGAGGATAAGAAGTATATCTGTATAAACCTGTTACTGCTCTGTAAAACTACATCTTGGCCACATTTATGGTTAGAGAAGGGGAGGCTCTGGGGAGACCTAATAGCAGTCTTCTAGTACCTGAAGAGGGCCTACAAGAAGAATGGAGAGAGACTGTTTACAAAGGCCTGCAGTGACAGGACGAGGGCAAATGGCTTCAAACAAGAGCAGGTTTAGACTGGCTGTTAGGAACAGGCTTTTTATTACTAGAGTGCTGGAACACTGCAACAAGTTGCCCTGGGAGGTGATTGAGGCTTCTTCTGGAAGTATTCAAGGTGAGGCTCAAGAGGGCTCTGGGCAACCTGATCTAGTTGAGGATGTCCCTGCTGACCAGGGGGGTTGGACTGGATGACCTTTGCAAGTCCCCTCCAGCCCAGACCATTCTATGATAATGTTGTATTTGTGGCTTGCTTTCTGTCTTGAAAAGTAATGCAAATTCCAAGAAAGAAGCAGCATTTATATAGAGAAGTGATACCTTCTAATATAAGTAAAGCTCTTTTTCAAAGGTCTCTTCCATAATTTTCTTAAGAAGCAAGCTTAAAAAAACCCAACAAAGCCAAACAGCAGCAAGATCCAAAACAAAAGCCAATGTAAAACAACCAACTAAAAAAACCCCCAAAAAACCCCAAAACTAACCAAACTCCTCAAAATCTAAACAAATAAAACCCAAACCTCAAAACATGAAACCCCAAAACCTAACTTGGTCTTCAGGCCAATGCACTACTGTGCCCCACTCCACCTTATGTGCTTCCAGCATATCTTGTGACCTCTTACAGCCATTACCCAGTGTTGCTAATGTGAATTCAGGTCTCCACAGTTACTGTGCTGCCTATTCACAGCCTGTCTCGTGATACCTACACTGAATTTGCTCCAAAAGACAGGGTTTTGTGAGACAAGAGCTAGCTTCAGAAGTGTGCACTTTTCTGTGTTTTGAAGCCCTTTTGTTTAGGGAAGGGGCAGGCAGGTAAATTGGGAGACCTGTATGTGGTATTCCTTTGACTGTGCTGCATGTGGCCTGACAAGGAGGCAGAATTGGCCATGGTGACATTTTACAGTGAGGAAGCTGCAGAGCAGGAAGGTTTGGTATGGCTGCAAGAGGATGGCACAAAAGCTCGTTGGCTAGCAAAGCTACTTCCTGGTGTCCTTCATTTGAGTTTTGTTAGTAAGGAGGCTTTGAGAAGAGAACCAGGTGTGCCATTTTCCAGGTACAGCTTTGTCTAGCAGGTAGCACACAAGCTACTGAACATAAAACCTGGTTTTGCTGACACAGTATTTGCAGCAGTGCCCATCGCTTAGTGAGGCAGGAGGATTGTCTCTAGCCCACAGTTCTCTGCCTCCTGGCACCAAATTCTGCTGGTACACAAACTTAAACACGTGGCCAAATTGATGCACAGAAGGTGAGCAATGGTGACTGGCAAATAAAGACAACTTCGTTTGCAGTCCTTGACTCTTAATGTAGGTTTAACAGACTGCGTGCCCCAGCCAAGGTGTCTGCAGTAGGCAGTCACCACAGGTCAGCAGCTGCAAGGGCAGTTTGTATATGCTGCAGTTGTCCTGTTTCTGAGCCAGCAGTTGGACATCAGCTGTTTTGTAATCAGAACTTGTAAAGCTGTGGAACAAGGTGGGACACAATGCACATTCTTAAGCATTTGTACTTCTTAAACAAGTTTCTCTATTCCTGTTTTGCTATGCTGAATGTAATGTTAGCCCCAGAGTGTGTGGGGGTGTGTTTGGTTTTTTGTCATTGTTGCCTACCTCTGTAATGATGTTCTGGGCCTTAACAATCTCAAAGATCTCTTCCAACCTCAACAGTTCCATGATTTTGCAGGCTTTTCCCTTTTTTTAAGTCAGGTTTGGGTCTGGTTTACTGTGCCTGCGTGGGGGTTTCATGTGAGGTTTGTTTTTTTGCGACGTGTGTTTTCTGGAGTCACTGAATCAGGAGTACCTTTCACATCCGCCCCTGTGAGCTTAACCAGGGCAGAGGAACAAAGATCTCTTGTTGCACGCAGCTTTCTCAACAACTCAGGGCACTGTTAATATTGCCCTGTCAAATCAGTTTATTTCAGAAGGAGAAGCAGCACCTGTCAGGGGAGCGCACTGTCTGCTAAGCCGGGGCGCTGCGGGGGAAGCTGGCCAAGCATCAGACGCCAAGCTTCATTGCCTGCCCCATCACCTGAAAACTTCTCATTTTCTCCGCTCCGCAGTAACATGTTTTACTGGAGAGAGCCCTGCTCCAAACAGGCATTCACAAGGCCTTGGGAATTGACTGCAGAGCAGCCTGTGAGGTTTTGGTTACCCACGTTTGAGGCGGATGTCAATGCAAATTGAAAAATGTATTTTTCAAGTTCACGTTGGGAGATGGTGTCTGGTGTGTGCCAGCTTCCCTTTTAATACAATCCCTTCTCCTGCAGTCTGGCCTGGCTGTGCCCTCACTTCACAGAGCCAGCTCCCTAAAATACTCCATTCCATTACCCTTCCTGCTCGCTCGCTTCCAAGCTTGTGCATGTCTTCAGAGGAGAGGGAGTACTTTTCTTTGAAAAAGAGTACTTTGCAGCCTGGCTAAGCTTGAAATCTTATGCAGATTTTCCCTGGAGAGTTACTGACGAAACATTTCCCTTGAGGATTTCCAAGTCTGTGTTCTATCAGGTTATGGGAAGCCTTCTCAGTGGTTTTGGGTTTCAGTTGTTGTTTCCCCTCATTTTAGCTACCTGCTGTTGGAGTTTGTATTTGGTCTGGCAGGCAAGGAGGCCCCACACAGTGACAGTTTCCTGAGGCACTAATGGAGAACCTGTTGTTGTAGCTGTAGGATGGGTAGTTGGGCTTGATTGTACTGTGCACAGTTCTGGAGTCCCCAGCACAGGAAGGACATGGAAGTGCTGAAGTGGGTCCGGAGGAGGCCACAAAGGTGCTGAGAGGGCTGAAACAGCTCTGCTGTGAGGACAGGCTGAGAGAGTTGGAGCTCTGCAGCCTGCAGAAGAGAAGGCTTCCGGGAGATTTTTTAGTAGCCTTCCATTATCTGAAGGGGACTACAGGAAGGCTGGGGAGGGAGCATTGACAAAGTCTTGTAATGCCAGGACAAGGGGCAATGCATTTGAAGTGGCAGAGGGGAGATTGAAAGTGGATGTTAGGAGGAAGTTGTTTGCAGTGAGGGTGGTGAGACACTGGCACAGGTTGCCCGGGAAGGTTGTGGCTGCTCCCTCCCCTGGAGGTGTTCAAGACCAGGTTGGAGGAGGCCTTGAGTGACCTGTGCTAGTGGGAGGTGTCCCTGCCTATGGCAGAGGGTTGGAGGGGACCTGTATCTTTGATGTCCCTTCCAACCTTAGCATTCTATGATTTGGGTTTGTTTTGAAGAACCTCCAGTGGCTCAAGGAGCCTCTAGTATTTGCTGCATAATATTAACAGATAATCCTTGTACTTAAGAGAATGCTTTGCTTTGGCTTAATTTATTCAAGTAGACATTCAAACAAAATTAAAAAGGAAACAAACAAACAGCCCTCCCAAACCTCTAAACCTAAACCAAACCTGTTATAAAATACCTGTCTCAACAAGGTATAAACCTCCCTTTACAATCAGAAATTCTTGTTCTCTGCCCATTCAGTTGGGTAATGCTCAGAAACAAAACTGCTCTGGCATTAGTCCAAAACCAATCTGTGAACACGCCAAAAATGTGATAAATGCTAATCAGACCTAAAATAATAAATCAGCTGTGACATTTTGTTGTGGAAATTAAGCATCATGCAAACCCTTGCCTAAGGACAATAAACTGTCAGGAAAAATACTAATTTTCATGTGATAATTAAGTTTTCTTTGCTTTTCATTTCCATGTCTAACAATGTTTCAGTTTCACTTTTTGTAACAGGCATTTGTTCTGAAAGCCACTTTAAACAGGATTTGATTTCTGGAATTGAAAAGGGTTGCCACTCCCTCTTAATGGCAGGAAAAGAGAATTGGATGTAGGGAGTGGTTATGCAATTTTGAGAGTCAGAAAGATGTAAAAGGCTGGAAAACTTGCCAGTGCACACTACCACAACCCATCTAAGCAAGTGTGCTGCTTTTCAGTGGTATGATGCCTGTTTGCCTTGCCAGCTCTGTGAGTCTGTGTCAGTGATTTGTACCTGTTAGGAAATGCTCCTACAGATTGCCTTGCAGGGAGAGCCTCAGTGGACTGGTAAGTCTGTTCTAGGGACATAGTCCTAAGGGTGAAATGTAGTAATAATGGTTTTATTAATAGCAAAACCTTTAGTTTGCTGAGTGGACCTGATGGATTTACCTTCAAAGTCTTCAGTTTGACCTCTTGTTGGGTATGTATTGAATGAAAAGGGATCTCTTCAGCATACTGTGTTGTGTCAGATGCTCACAAGCAAATGGTATATTCCATTTGTAAACTACCTGAACTCTGTCTTATGAGCAACAAACATCTCATGCATTTTCCCTTCTATAATCATCCTTCTGGCTTCCATCTCATTTGCATTCCCAGCCAGCCGTGATCAGTGTTATTTTCTGTTGCTGTTTGGCTGTATTTGTTGTCCTGCAGTGGTTTTTACCTCTTTGTTGCATTTGTAAGTGATGACAATATCCCTTCTAGGGTAGAGTCTTGCCAGCCTCAGCAAGTTATTTCCAGTGACACCTGTAGGACAGGATCTCTAATCTTTGTGGAATTGTTCTCTGCCTGTCCAGTTTGAATTCAGCTTTCTTGACGAGTGGCTCCTGTTTTGCACAGTACATCGGAAACAGGCTAAGTAGGGCCTTATGGAGTAGTACTGAGCAGTAGATCAGTACTTTTGCCTATCACTTCTGTTGTCATTATTTTTCCATCCTAAAGTCACATTTGCCCATTTCATGGTTGTATTATACCTCCCTTGTGGTCAGTTACTACATGTAGGTTCTTCTCCTTGTTTCCAACTGCTACAACTCATAGCTGCAGACAGAAGCTTTCGTTAGGCTCCACGTGCACGACCTGCCACTTTTGTTCCACTAAACTTTTTTCTCTATCTGTTATTCATCAAAACCATCTGATCTTGTTTTGTAGGTTAGTCCAACCCTCATGTCTTGGCAGGGTATCTAACTTTGAGCTGTCAGCAGACAGATTTAATCAATGTAGCTTCACCTTCAGTGTAAGCAGTACTTGTTAAAACATGAGGTCAGATTGGCATCAGAGTTTGTCCTTGACATGACAATCCCCAGTAGTAACCTCTGTCTCAGCTCAACTTTATTCCTTGACACTGCTAATACAGAGATGTTTTGAATGCCTTGCTTGGGAATGCTCCAAAGTACTTAGTACTTTATCACTTCCAAATGGCAGTGAACAGAAGCACTGCTGTATCTAGAATGGAGCACCAGTTTTGATATGATTTTGTCATTAGAATCATAGAATCACAGAATTGTCAGGGCTGGAAGGGACCTCAGGGACCATCTAGCTCTAAACCCCCTGCCATGAGCAGGAACACCTCACACTAGATCAGGTTACTCAGAGTCCCATCCAGCTTGGCCTTAAACAATTCCAGGGATGGGGCTTGTACCACCTCCCTGGGCAGCCTGTTCCAGTGTCTCACCACTCTCGTGTATATATAGCATCAAAAAACCAGGGAGGGTATTCAGTGCAAGAATATCTGCAAAGTTGGCTCCTAAATAGTCCTACAAGACAAAACTTGCAGGATTACTCCTGTAAAACTGAGTAACAAGAGCAAGCATCCTGACAACCTGACAATACTGTGTTCCATCAGGTGGCAAGTGTTCAAGATCTCCTGAATTTGGCCGTCTTCAGCAGGGCTAAAGGCATGTGTGGCATGTAAGGCTGAAAGGCTCTGAGCACAAGTGATGCTGCTTGCCTGTTTGTGATGAAACCATGATGAGCAGCCATGTTACTTAAGACTGAGTTTTCATAGCACAGGACCCTGAGCTCTGTGGTTCTTCTCCTGACCTTTCCTTTCCTTGGAGTCTCTCTTCAGCTGGGAGTGCTGTGGGCTGATTATTTTTGGCATAACACAAGTGATGTTTTCTGTGTTGTCATTACTCTTTCTTTTAGGTGTCTCCATCTGCTCTGATTAAACTGAAGTCTCAAAACCAGGACACTATCACAGAATTTAATCTGTCAGGTCATCCCATGACAGTTTCCTTTAGCTTTTCTTCAGGCAGCAAGCAATGGGCTTTGCTCAATTGAGAGACTTGTAAAAATATCAGGGACCTACTTTGCTCAGATGTCTGATCTTGCTTTTTTATTGCTGATTCTCTTAAGCACAAACAAGACTTCATTCATGTACTGGTTCAGGTTGCATTTCTTATGTATTGGTTCTTCCACTTTCTTTGTCCTGAGCAAGATGCCATGATTGCTAATGGCCTAATCATGCACTCCTGCTGTGTGCATTGCTGCCTGGAAGCTTTGGTTGACACTCTGGGAGGGGGATGAGCAGTGAGTGTAAACAGGGAGGGGTTATCTGAACTCTGCTTTGCAAATTACTGGATTAGATGGGAAGGAAAATAGTAACAGAGAGAACTGTAGTACAGCTCACTAGCAGGTCTACAAGGCACTGGTTTCTTTATCCTGTCCAAGGGCCATGTAGCGTTTTCTGGGGTCATGGTCAACTCTTCCCCCACCCCCCATAAAAGCAGCATTAAGCTGGTGGCAGTTCATAAAGCAGGATCTCCCTCTGTAGTATTTTGTATCATTTTCAAACATGACAGTTTTGTCAGTCTAAAGTAAGTAGGAAATGTCTTTGCTACCTTCATTACATTTTTCTGTGGTGTTTCACTGTGATTCCTCTTGTTTCCTGCTTGATGAAGCCGTTGTCTGAAATTGATGAGCTCCAGGGCACATAGAGGCTTGGTGTGGTGCTGTAGCTACATAGAGTATTTTGTGCCTTCTGCTTCTGCCCCGTGGTAAAGTGAAGAAAGCCACTACCAAAAAAAGCTCATGGTCTAGGCTGTCATCTCTTTAAACACTCAACAGTTCCTGCTGACAATGTTAATCTTACAGCACTGTAAAGAATCAACACAGGGAGACAGAGCTGCTGTGTGTCTTGCAGGCATTTTGTGTTTAGGTTTGTCAACAAAGAATGACCACACAGGGAATGGTTACATGTAGAGTACTTAAATAGACTTTGTTTTATTAAAACAGGTGATCTGTCACAGCTTGTCCACTATACCTTCACAAAGTCAGTGTTTTGATATTCTCCAGACTGGCATCTGTAAATACCTGGTAAGTACCATCTTGTCTTCTGGGTTAACTTCTTTGTGGTCAGCTTTGTAACAGTCCCATAAACCTTCACATCCACTTTTTCCATTTACTTCATGGATAACTTCAGCATTTGCAGAGGTTTTCCACAAGATAGAGAGGTTTAAAAAATGCCTGGTAGCTATTGGTGTTCTCTTTTATGAATAGTTCAGCTTGGTTTAAGGCCAGGACAGCCATAAATGAAAGGCTTCTTGGTTTGCTTTGCTTTTCAGAGGAGTGACTGCCAACTCTAGATGAGCTTTAGTCTGTCTTCTTCTAATCCTGAACAATCTCTGAGCAGAAAAGGGGATGACAAAGCCAGAGGTGGGGAACAGAATTGTAAGGGACAGAATCTGCAGTTGCCTGTGATGCTCCTTGCTGAGAGGGAGGATTTGGCTGTCCTTCTGCCAAGATAGTTCTGCAATACAGCAAAGTCTCTGCCACTCCCTCTACGGAGTCCTACTGAAAAACTGTTAGAGAAAGCTTCCATGGGGAGCGAGTGGCTTAACTGTCACTGCAGTCTGGGTTTTTGGGGCTGGTTGCTGACTTAAATCACAACTTTGAAATTGTCTTGCATGTCTTGCTCTCCTGAGAGAAAATGGATTTGGGTTTTGTAGTTGATTAGACTGCTTCCCAAGATCTCTTAACTGGATGGCAACACCTAACAGGGAAGAAAGACACCATGTAGGCAACACCCTATGTGGGAGGTTATTTGAGCAGCCTCATCTGCTGGATTTGTATGAACTGTCTGTTCACACCACCTCCCAGACTGGCTGACTGGCACATTTCACCATCAGTTTTGGCTAATTTGATCTTCAGGCTGCTGCTTTACATGCAGACATGCATGTAGCTAACTATCATTACTTTCTATTTGGTCAGCAACACCCTTAGTAGTTTTTATTACCTCTGTGTCCTGTAGGAGGGTCTAGGTCACAGCTTGGGACAGTGATCTGTGCTTGTGGGCTTGAAATAGACCTAATGCCTTATACTGGGAGTATTTAGAAGTTGGACCTGTCATTGCTCTTTATCTTTCACCTCTCACCAGTCACCATAGCAGTGAAATACATTCCACATTTCTGCAGCTTCTACTTTATTGAGCTTTCTCTAAAAATTTCTAGAAGAAACAGCTGACCTTGTTAAATGAACCAACTGCCTCTGTTAGCTTAAAACAGTGTACATTCAGGTGAGCAAATTAGGCTGCTCCACAACACCTTACATTAGTTATTTTATAAGATAAACAGTGCCACATTAGCAATGCATGGTTGTTTTTTTAATGCCTTTACAGAACAGAAATCTAGACAGTTACTTAGTAACACTTTAAAGTGCCTTCTGATTCACTGCTTCTACCCAAAAAGAAAACCCAAACTTTTTTTCCTGTATTTTTCATGCTTACACAATCCATAGTCAGGATGTTCTCATTTCAACAGAAGTATCAGCCCAGCTTTGGGCCCACCATAATGTGTCATTAGCTTTAATTTAGCTTTGCACATAATGCTCTCATTCCTGCTGAGTCCATTGAATTTCTAAGGAGACACACCCTGGTGACAATCCAGTAGAAGCTTTTCTTTCTGGAGAGGAAATCAGTGTCCTTCTACCTTAGTGACTTCTAGCTGCTGTTTCAGGACACAGAAGGGCTGCTCTGTCCCATGTGTGCTTAAAAGACCCATTCTGTCCAAAAGGTTCTGTTTGTGCCTGTACCATCTTCCAGAGCAAGGTGCAAAGCAGTGGTTTGTTTTAAAGACATGTTTGAGTGTTTACTTCAGAGAGGATGGGACCAAGATGCTGACTGCAACTACCGTTAGTATGAGCAGCAGTTCCTTAAGATAATAAGGATTTGAAAAAAGGTGGCTGTGTGTGGAACTTGGACAGAAGTAAAGGAATGTGTGTTTACACAGGAAGTTCCACCTCAACATGAGGAAGGACTTCTTTACTGTAAGGGTCATGGAGCACTGGAACAGGCTTCCCGAAGAGGTTGTGGTGTCTCCCTCTCTGAAGAATTTCAAGACCTGTCTGCATGCTTTCCTGTGTGACCTGCCACTAGACTATGGTCCTGTTCTGGCAGGGGGGTTGGACTCAATGACCCCTGGAGGTCCCTTCCAACCCCTAACATCCTGTGTTGTAATATGAAAGAGGCTGCAGGCATACCAGCCTGCCAAGGCCTGCATCAAGAGAAGCTGTGTATGAAGTGATGAGCTCTGTTGCTTCATTCTGTTCTGATACAGGTTGGATTGGTGGTAATACCTGATAGCACAGCTGGATCTGTTCTATGTGCCATAAATAAGCTCCTGGATCAAGCCTGCATCCTAAGTGAAACCCTGCACAAGTTCTTAGCCTCTTGTTGTTACAGTCTTCTGTACTTCCTGCTAACGCTGGACAAAGAGGATGCAGAACACCTACGGAAAAGGTAATGCTGCTTTTCTTACCACCTTAGTTCTCTGCATTTACACCCACAAGTATCTGGAGTTGTCAAGTGGATACCTCTGCTTCCATCCTCCCAGTTTATTTTGCTCTCTTTTGCTTACTTCAAAACAGTACTTGGATTTAATAGAAACAGCTGCAGAGTCAGCAGGAATTATTTAAAGCAGTAACCAAAGCAAGCTTCATCTCAGATTGTTCCGGGTAGATGTCAGAACCATTCTGACTTTAGAAAGGTGGATATTTAACTTTACCTTTTAGTTTTCAAGGGACTTGGCTCTATAAGCTGCTCTTAACTGACTTGATTTTTTTAGAAGCTGAAACAACTTCTCATGCATTGCTTTATAGACCACACACTCAGATCTGTTTGATATTTTAAAAACCCAAAAGCTACAGCTACCAGATTTAAATAAGTTTGTTTAAGTTTAAACTTCAGGTCTTTCCTCTGACTGTTCCACAGACAGGAAGGTTTTTTTTCAAAGCTTGGATAAATTTAAAGGCATGTTTTTAAAGCTGGAGTCCTCCCTCATTTATTTAATGACTTGCTGGCTCCATTGCTTTATTTCTCCTGAGTCTTAAATAAAGATTTGGGGGGTACCTGAACAATGACTGAAACAAAAAACCTCTCTTCCCAGCTGCAGCAAGTGGAAATTACACTCGGTAAGAGCTTCAGCAATGTGTGTAGCTCCAGGACGTGGCCTTGACATTTTTTCCAGTGCTGTTCCTAATTTCAGAATATTAGCATTTCCTGGTAGACATTCTGTGCTTTGGCACTAGTTATGGTGAAGGCAGTTGGCATGATTGGAGTGCACAGAGGCACAGCTGTGGGGCTGGTTCACAGAAGCATGCTTGAAATACCTGTGTTCTGTCATTTCAGTGTTTGTTCTCTCTTCCTCTCAGGGATATGCTGTGGGGATCATGTATTTCTGCATTAGCACTCCTGCCACGATTGCTGAGACTGATGCTGCAGAGCCTGCAAGTGAGCAGGATCTGTCGGGAAGAACTCCCTGTCGTTGCTCAGCTGCTTCGCTTGCTAATGCAGCATGGGCAGCTCAGAAGCCATATGATCACAAACGAATTCCTGGTGCAGCAGATCATCAAGGACATCATGGTATGAAGCTTCTTGTTGCCTCCCACCAATTGCAAGGGCCTATGAGGTTTTAGAAGTACTGCAGATGTTTAGCAAACCACAAGTTATGGCTCTCTTTGTCTGTTAGAAGGCTGCTACTTGTCTGAGCTCCTGTGGTCCCTGCACAGAGGAGACAGTGCTGTTTGCTTCCTAACAGCTGTCTCCAAATAAAAAAACTAGTCTTTATGTTTACCAGAGCAGGGGTATGGAGCTGTACAAAGGTGTTACTGAATCTTAACTACCTGCAGTGCAAAATATATTCTCTTCCAAATACTGCAAAACCCAGTCCTTACAGTTCATGTGGCTCACAGTCCAGTGGTTTTGAGAGTTAGAGTAGCTTTTTCTTCAGAAAAAAGTCCTGAAACTGCCTTTGCACAAAGGTCTTAACTAGCAGTACAGAGTAAGGCAGCCACACCTGTCTGTTAGTAGCTTTTAAAAGGTCTGTCACCAGAAACATGTAACCTTGGTAGTGGTGAAAGCAGTTGGAGAACTCCCATGACACTCTCTCAACAGAGAATGAGGTGGTTGGTTTCCTTTGGTGTTGAAAATGCCTCAAGCAGCTTTTGTGGTGGTCCACTACAGGTGGGTTGTGTGTGTGCTCTGGTTTTTAAGCTCTTATGAATGCTAAAGAGAGACTGATGCAGCCCACAGCCCAGTATTTTGCTGTTAGTAGCAGTCCTCCTGGAGGCTGGTGGGTATGGAGCTTTCCTGCTTGAGTAGAACCACACATTTGCATTTTAATTAACTATAAGTTGCAAAACTGGAAAGTAAGCAAGGCACAATAGTGAACAGGAAATCACATCTGTGTAGTTCACATAGTACAGAAGGTAGCACTGAGTTGGTGTACCAGCAAGTCACACTTGGCAGGCCTGTTCAAGCTGAAATAACCATGTTGAAGTGTATAAATGAGGTGAGTAAGGTCACCAGGCTGCACCTGATTAACTGTAAAAACAATGCTTTGTGAGTGCTGTTAGTGAAACTGTTTTACCTTTTCCCCCCTCTTCTTTTTAGACACTGAAGAGTGGTGAAGTTCAAGAGCAGTGGCTAACAGACCTCCACTACTGTTTCAACATTTACCTTGCCTCTCATCCCCAGGGACCTGGCCCTATGAACGCAGTGTACTAAAGAGGCTGAACTGCATTTATTGTAAAGCATTTACTTCTATTTAGTTTTGAATGGAAGACGTTGGAACAAAGCTTGTCCATTTTTTTGTAAGTGAAACAGAATAAAAATTTTACACAGAACTGCAGTACCTCTGTTGCCTTTCTCTTTGAGCAGGGAGATGTTACTGGAAGTCCTGTTAGCAGCCGTGGTGACCACAGGGAGGGGTATTAAAGCAAACCTGGTCTCCCTGAATCTTGCTTGCAGAGCAGCAGACTTGCATTGACTCCAATCATGTCTGATTTTGAAGCATCCTATAAATTAAAAAATGATACAGCACCAGCTAGGAGGAAAAAAATTAGAAAACAACATACCTGAAAACTAGAGTAACATTTTCTTTATTTTGGCTAAGTTTGAACTTTTAAATATCTTTCTGCAAAGTAAGTAGTGTACACTGTCAGCTCTAAAGCTATGATGAGAACAAGATTTCTTTTAGAATTTCCAATCATCTCTTGCTTTCTGTAGGAACTCTTTTGTGCCTGTATAAAAATAGTTACTAAATATGGAAAAAATTGGTGACACTATTAAAGGGTAGAAAACCACCCACCCAGCAATTTCCATAGGCTAGGGAAAGGAATGTATTTACTGAGTGTGCTGTCAACACCTCTGCTCTTCCTTCCAGATCCAAGGGTAGCTAAGAAGCAGTTGGTTCTTTAGGACAGAAGTGAAGCATGAAGGCTGTTCTTCTGTTCCTGCTTCAATTCTGAAATAACACATATAATACATTTGAGGTGAAACAGAACAGCATCTCTCAGGACTCTTACATCTTTAGTAGAGTTTCCCTCTGCTCTGAAGCTGTTCAATTCAAAATTCCTGCTTCTGACAATGGAAAAGCTTGGGAGCCCCTGCAACTATTGGAATGCTGGACTTAGTGCTTCAGTTTCTGTTTCCAGGTGCAATTCAGATTTCATCCTGAAAGGAAATAAATTAACACAGTTGCATTTAAAAACTGAATTTGTACACACAAACTGAGTCTGACTCCTTAGAAGCCTGCTTGACCTGTAGTGCTGAGATAATAAAAAACTGAGTCTGTGCTCCAGTTTAACACATTGTAGATGGCTTGTACAGCAGGAGAGAGAGCAGTTGTACCAGAATGTACTTCAGAAATTCCAAACATTCAGCTTGGCTTACTGCTTGAGCCTTGTACGTTTTGGTGTTGCAGCAGTGGTTGGTCTCATGTTGTATGAAAATTGCTTTGATTTTCCCATGTTCTCCAGCAAATTAACACACTGTAGGTTGTTTACTGTAAAAGAACAAAATTAGTTTGATGAATAACTCTGGGTTTGTTTTTTCTTTTAATCCACTAAATGTTTGATCTACACTGGATTGTAGATTTCATAAACAATGAACCCACTAGGAAAAGAACAACTTTTTTCCTGACTTCTCACTGTTCATCTGTAAATAGAGCTGGTGTCTGGCACTCACTGCAGCAGACACACAATGCTGCTGCTTTGTTTAACCCAGCCCGTGGTGGCCAAGCTTAACTAGACATTTACCCTCCTAAGCCAACACAGGTTCCCAGGCTGATGCTTCAGCCACTCAATCAATGCCCTTGGCTGAGTTGGCTGAAGAGCAGCAAGACTTTGTCGAGCAATATTTAGCAACATTAGGTACTGGGTCATTTCTAGAAGGGAGGAGAAACTTGTCCAGGGGAGTCCTTTCTGAATGACTAGAAAGCAAAACCATGTCAGCTGACCAGTCTCTTCAGTTTGGAGTCTGAATGAGTCCAGACATTCAGCCACTGTTTTTATTTACTGTAATGTGCTCCAAACAATGTGTTGTAGAGATTGGATGTGAACACTTCAGTGCTTTATCCTGTTAAAGCCAGGGTTATCCACATTCCATTACAGAGGTGAACCCACCACAACTTCAGGACATGTTTGTAATGCCAAGAATTGCAAAACCTCCTCCTTTACAACTCCATAAACACACTTTTATGTCCACGGTGAAACACAAAACCCTGGCCTGCTGCTGAGAGCCTCTGCAAACATCACTTACTGAACTGCCAAAAGGCATCTATTTAAATTAAAAATATATTGAAAAAGGAACTTTCAAGTTCCAAATTAAAAAGCCATGCCAGGATCTTTTGAAGCACTTCCCCAGTGTCTACATCCCATTGCACATGCCTTTTCTACCTGGCACACTCTGCTCCCCTCAAGCATTTGTACCTTTCAGTGTCTTTTATGTGTCCCCACTTCCACACATCTGGACTGCTTATGCCAGTAAATTAACTGATCCTGGTGTCAGTCCCTCTTACACATTTGTCACTGCATGCTTTTTCCACTACCTCTACCAACATTAAAACCAGGCCTGACAGTCAGTCTTCACCTTCCCAGATGTACCTTGTGCAAGGGAAGAATCAAACTGAGCAGCATTCTGACCTACTCCAGGCACCTACGTCAGAAATAGAGTATCTGGCATTAGCCACTGACAGCTCTGAACTTTTCCAACAAACCTAATGTTGTCATGCACAAAGGCAGGCAGATGAAAAACATGTTATTGTCTTTAAGTAAGGGCTAAAGTTCCCTGAGCTCCTATTAGGTGAATAAAAGTAGGTAGTGTTCTAAAGGAACTGGGCAGAGTTCCTATCACTATCCTATTCGTCACCAAGTTATGAAAGCAGACACTCAACCCTCAAAAGAAAGCCTTTTCATTTCAGAAGACAGGGAGACCTCTTGTCTTCAGAAGTTAAACCAAAAGGAGCATTATTTGCTAAAGCTCTTTTAAAATTTAGATTAATGTCTGCATGAAGAGGTGGCAATCAAACACCTGTCTGGGCAGGGCCTCTTGAAACAGTTGAAGAAAAAGGCCTCTGTCTATCAGCGAGGCAGAAACTCGGCCCACAGTGCTAACAAACTCAAGGATGGGTCTACTGTCAGATTGCCTTTTGCCTTCAGTCTTGTTGAAGTGGCTGGAAAATGTGCTTCACATCCCTTTGCAAAATACCTTAGCTGCCTCCTTGAAGGATCTGTTTTGTTGCTACCTAGCTGTAGCCTGCCTCTAAACTACATGTCATACAGCCATGAACAAACTTCCAACAAGGCATCAGTCTTGTGGTGAAGGGCTCACATTACCACCACTCCCATCCCAAAGCAAGTGCATAACACTTGGAAAGGTCTTTCAAATGGCATTTAGTAAGGAGGCAGTAGGAGAGATGACCATGTCTTTTTAACTTCATTTTTAAGATATCTGTCAAATAGTGCCACCTGCACAGAAGTTCCAGCCTTTAATGACTTCCACAGTACTTTAACAATCTGTGTTCTTCATTGCTGTTCTGCATTACAAGACAAAGCCCCATCTATCTGCCTGCATAGCTTGACAGTTCTGATTGTGCCAACCCTGCTGCCCCCAAACCAAAGCCATATATGAAATTTTAGTGACAGAACTAAGGCTTTCTCAGGGAAGACTTGGTAAAGACTACCAGGCTTCTGAGTGAGTTAGCAACAAATAATCACATGATTTCATTAAAGCCTTAACATTTACTGCAAGTAAAATCAGGTGAAACAACTGAGGTTCAGTGCAGAGCATGGAAATCTCATCATCCCCTCTTCAGATTAGAGGAGTAACTTTGGATTTTTTGAGTTTCCATCTATGCACTAAGCCCCTAGCAAACAGGTGTGTAAATTCTTGACACATGTAGAAATCTCTTTATGGGACTGGTAAACATTTGTGCTGCTGAACTAAAGGGTGAGCATCTGCAAGCACTTTTAACCACAGCTGAATGATACCTTATCACTGTGCAAATCCATTTATTAAGGTCTTTGCTAGTAGCAACCCAATGAAAATAGGTTTTCACAGAAATTATTTGAAGTAAAGATAAAAATGCAGTGCTCAGGTAAGTCCGAAGTAGTGAAAGAAAAAGCAAGCAGTCACAGGAGTTTGGTAACAATGACATCATTTGATACCAGATCCCAGTTCTTGAGCAGTTTTAGTCCTCTTCAAGGATGAAACCAACCTCATCCATACATAAACATGAAAATGTATGTGTCCTACCTGAGTCCAGCTGCACATCAGAGAGCTTCAGCTTTGAAGGGGTTCTCGTTGGCTGGTAGGCTTTGCCTTCCTGAGAGCGTCCTATAACAAACAGTATCAACAGCTCTGTGTTTATTCATAGAAGGATGTAGTTGTATACAGCTATAAAAAATTAAAGCAAGACTGCAGCATTACTTTATCCCCCAAATTACTTTCATTTATGAAAAGGACATTCAGTATGACAGAAAACTCTGACAACCACAACTGAACTTTGAAGTTAAAATACACCTTGCAGCTGCTACAAAAAAAGAAAACTCCTTGATTTATTTATTTATAAAGTTTTGACTATCTAAACTATAGAGCCATGAAAGAAATTACATCACCTAGTAAAGTATGTACAGTTAGCACATCCCTACTCTAAGTGATCCCTAAGAGTTGTAAAAGAACTCCAGGTTTAAAAGCAATGCTTTTCCTCTGCCCTCTCTATTCAAGGTGCATTCCTTTGCACCATGCTCATTCTGGCACAGAGCAAAGCAGTGCAGTGTTACTATAAAAGAAGGGCTGGCTCTGCCTGTAGCAACCAGCTGCCTTCAAACAGGGAAGCTATTAACATGGAATGAGACAATATTCTTTAAATAAAAATATTTTTAAAAAACAAACAAGCCTTAAAGTTTAAAATGTTGCTTTTAAAACAAAATATTAAACCATGATCCAGAATATAGCCACTGTGCAGCTATCCCCAGATTAACTGCTCTGTTCTCTTTGCACATTGATATATGTGAGCAGCTCTGGCAACAGAATTGGTTGTTTGCTCAAGACCTGTGCTGGAATGTGGTGATTCAAACACCTTTAGCAGCAGCCATTTAAAATCCCAGAGGTCTTGGTTTTTTTCAGCCTGAAACAGAAATATAACCACCCAAAAGACCTGAGATCTGGCCTAACTTGTAAACAGTTGAAATTTCTGATTAAGTAAGAAATGCATAGAACACCACAGAGAATGCTCTGCCACAAAAAATAAAAGCATAGGTATTTAGAATATAGCGAAGACAAAATTACCATAGATCTGCTTAAGGATGGACTGCTTGCTGGGTTTTATGGCTGAGCTGGTTTTGTTTATAGATTTCAGATTTTTACATGAAGGAGCTGATTTCAGAGTGCCATGGTTCAGCTGTTTCTTCCAAGCAACCTGAATGAAGAAGGCAGCTGTCTCTTGTCTCCATTTGTCTTCATCTTCCTTGCACTGCCGCTTAGCACTAAGAAGCCGAAACAACTCCTGTCGTAGCTGGTAACTAGAGAGCAGAAAAGAGAAGAGCACTTGTTTTAGGTGACCTGTTTTAACTTCAGTGCCTTCCACGCATCACTTCACATGGTGGATTACATGAGTAACTGGGAAAACACAACTCCCACTGATGTGCTAAGTCATTTGGATGAGAAATGTTTGCTCAGAAGAGAAAGTAGGAGCTGGGTTCAGTTCTGGCTGCATCCATTATTTCACACAGCTAACAAAGATCTGGCATGGCAGGTATTGAAAGTTACAGTACTGCAGTATTGGCTTATCAGCTGCTTTGTAATATGGAAGATCTGGAGAAGAAAAAAATCCAGGACTATTTATGAAATAAGAGTATAATCAATACTGTTTGCTCATTTCCACTCCATTGACAGCTGAATTATACTCAGTTTTCTCATATGCTTTACCACTGTGAGACACAAGCCAAATCCACCTCTCACAGGTTCAACTGCACATTCTCTCTACAGAAAACTGAGATGTTTTCCATCCCTCCTCTGAAGATGCTCCCCTCACCTTCTTTTGAGCAATCTTCTCTTGCTAGTTTCCCTTCTCTCTCACCTGACCAAACCTTGCCACAGCTGCTTTGATCTTACACATGGGCACAGCCCTGTTCCAAGTGGCAATCTATCCTCATTTTGATTGGTAAGGAGAAGTTGTGGTTTGTTTTTGTTTTATTTCTTGAGTCAGATATAAGTATTCAATCAGATATTGGCATTTCACACTCACAAGTTAATTATCTTAGCAATTAACTCTCAGTCTTCTAATATAAACCTGTCACAAATATTAACACTTGTAAAATATTAATTATGAGTATTTGATAATGGGCCAAATCCCACTGATCATCATTCTGTCTGGCATTCAAAAATGCTTCTGCTTCATGCACTGGTAAAGGGAAGGAGGAAGAAAGAGATAATTTTGTTCTGCTGCTCCATCTGCAACAAGTTCTTAGAACAGAAGACAAGACAATCAGAGACTTTGGTTAAATATGTAAGCTGATGCACTACGCAATTCAAACGCAAGAGCAGCTCTACGCAGAAAATGCCTACATAAGAGCACAACAGGATGCCAAAGGTTGGGTGATAATGCTCAGTTACTGCCCAATAATTGTAATCTTTCAATTAGCTTAGTACCTAACCTCTGAAATTTGCTGAGTGAGAAAAAGTTATTTAATCTTAATTTAATGGAGCTTCAGAATTCAGGCACACAGTGTTGGATAGGTCGTTAAAGTACCTAACTGTTGGGAACACATTTATGAAGTGATTCCATGATGCTGTGATAAACGGCCACAGTGCCTACAAGCTGCAAAGAGATGTGTAAAGTCAGAACAACCCCAAGCAGTGCTACAGGCTGGGAACACAGTGGCTGGAGAGTGGCTAGGCAGAGAGGGACCTGGGGGTACAGGCTGACAATGACTGAACATGAGCCAGCAGTGTGCCCAGGTGGCCAAGGCCAATGGCATCCTGGCCTGTATCAGGAGTAGTGTGGCCAGCAGGACCAGGGTAGTCCTTCTGCCCTTGTACTCAGTACCTGTTAGGGCACGCCTTGAGTGCTGTGTCCAGTTCTGGGCCCCTCAATTTAAGAAAGATGTTGAGGTGCTTGAATGTGTCCAGAGAAGGGCAGCAAGGTTGGTGAGGAGCCTGGAGCACAGCCCTGTGAGGAGAGGTTGAGGGAGTTGAGGTTGTTCAGCCTGGAGAAGAGGAGGCTCAGGGGGGACCTTACTGCCCTCTACAACTACCTGAACAGAGGTTGTTGCCAGGTGGGGATCGGTTTCTTCTCACAGGCACCCAGTGACACAACAAGAGAACAAAGCCTCAAGCTGCACCAGGGCAGGTTTAGGTTGGATGTAAGGAAAAAATTCTTCACAGAAAGGCCATGGGGATGGGCTGCCCTGGGAAGTGGTGGAGTCACCATCCCTAGAAGTGTTTAAAAAGAGACTGGATGCTAGTGCCATGGTTTAGTTGGTTAGATGGTGTTTGATAATAGGTTGGACTTGATGATCTCAAAGATCTTTACCATCATGGTTAATTCTGTGTTTCTGTGATTATTAAGAAACAGAAGAAAAAAAAAAAGAACCAGTTGTGTAAAGTAACATGTCACCTAGATCTTCCCCATGGAGTAAGAAGAGGAAAAGAAAGTGAAGCAGGGCACAATTACAGTGACTTGCTAACATAACTTGAGCAGAAGATGAGTTACATGAATACCACTGCAGGAAGAAGAGCTGGAGAACTGTTTCATACTGGTGCAGAAAAGAATACAAAGCTGTTCTCCTAGAATTCAGTAATTACAACCAGAAGTTTTGCTGATGCATGAAATGAGCCATTCACAGGCACTCCATCTTTACACTCACCTGTGATTTCATGTTTGTAGAGAACTTTTGGTAGTTTTCTAGCAACAAGAAAACAACCATGAGGCTCTGACACTGAGAAGATGCAGACAGTTATCTTTAGAGCATGTGCACAATTTTTTTTTCATTTCAGCTCTTTCCCCTAACAGATTGTTCTGAACCTAGTGAGAAATAAATAGAATGGGACCAAGTTTGATGTGCTACAAATCTGCTGTGGTAACTTAATAAAAGACACAACGCATAGTCACAAAGCTACTGCACATAGCAGAAATGTGCAGTACATGTGTGGAATGACAAAGCTGGCAAGTGGTGTTCAGATCCATTGTTACAGAAGTTCTGATTTTAAAAGCTTCTGCTCCTCAAAGTATGCCTCTAGCAGTAATATATTAAAAATATAACTTGGCTCCAGCAGGACAGCAAGAGTGACAGCAACCAACTTATTTCTATCTTCTGTCAACTCACTGTGGACCCTGGAGAATGGCACAGGCCTCGGTGTCCCCCCGTGAGAGCGCAAAGCCAGACACAGATCTGCAAGCCTCAATGAGCAGAATAAGCAATTAACCTTTGGCAAGCCACACACCTTAAAACACACTTTTGAGGACTACATTTATAAAGTTTGTGGACCGTGGGAATTGAAAGGTTTTCCCAAGAAAAGCAGGTTTACTCTAGTGAAGAAGACAGTACCACTGTGTTGTAGCTCACAGTAAACTTCCAGTAAGTAAATCATGATTGTAAAATGTGCAGAGCAAGACAAACGCTTAATCCTAATTGAGTGAAATGCCAGAACTCACACATGTGCTTCTATATGTTTCTAATGTAGATTCTATTATGTATAATTCTACTGCTCTCTACAAGTACAGTGCAAGCCTGGAATCAAACACTGGACTGCGTGGGGCCCACAGCCACACAATGGCTACCTGCTGCAGAACTATAATTCACTGTACATTGCATGGGAAAGAAAGTATTTCAGAGAGAGTGTCGTAATAACTAAGTAGTAGTCAGCACATACAGATGTCAAGAGTCAACTAGCTGGAAATGCTTACCATGACTTCTTGACAGGCAGGTGACACCATCTGACTTGGGATCCACATCCAAAAATATCCACTACCTCTTTTTTTTGAGATACAAATGGACTCTGCTTCAAAGGAAAAGGAATAACTCTTCCTTTTTAAAATAAACATTATTGCTGTGGTAGTTACATGGAAACTGGGAGGAGAAAATCTGGTTCAACTTCACAGCTCTCATCATCCGAGTTTCACAACGGTCAGACAATAAAGCTCACCTTGAGCTTGAAGCTTCAGAAGAAAAGGTGGCAGAACTGGTGGACCTGGGAGAGGGAATGAAGGAGGGAAGCACAGCTCTTTGTAGCAGGGTAGTGCTCACACTTCAGCACTGCTGCCCAATGAACTGTTCTGTGTTCTGCATCAAAATATTACTGCAAACTTTACTGCAACAAAGCTCTAGCAACAGTAAACTGTTCACAGACATAACAAAACAACGGTGAAGGCACTGCCAAGCCAATCTCTCCTGAAGTCTTGCAGAATTCATGATTCTTGTCAGTGTTCTATAAAACATGAGTAGAGTTTTGCAAACAGAACAAATACATTTATTTTTCTTTAGGGTTGTTTTAATAACAAATGTCTTTTAAACAATATTTAATCCTCACCATTTTCCAAGTGCTCCAAGTAAGCACCTGCACTTCTTGCTCTGGCAACATACCACTGCTGCCTCAGCAGGTGGATAGTTTGGAAAGATCTATCAAAAAGCTGCAGCTAGCAAAAACTCTGATGATTTCCGGAGTGGTAAGCCAGCTCGACACAAGTCTGCTCTCCATTCTTGTGAGGAAACCTGCACAAAGCACTACACATCTTTGTGCTTTGACTGAAAGCTAGGGCTCCTCTCTAAGGAGGTTAACACCATGTTGAGAACAGCAGAGCCTTCAGAAGCAGGAGTATCACAGACAGATATACACTCCTAACTTTAGTTAGGATTTGCTTTAGTTTCTTGTATCTAAACTGCTATAAGCACAAGAGAGGAATTTGGGATCTAAATTAGAAAAGAAGGCCAAGGAGGACACTGCCAAGGACTGAGCTGCTTATACAGCATTTGGAAGCAGCAGAGAGAGCTGATGAGAGAAGTAGTGGATCACCAGGAGAACAAGTGGCTGCTTGGCTTTGCAGGTCAGTGTGGGTACACGGAATAGGGCATGGAATCAAAGAACTGCAGAACAGTTGGGGTTGGAAGGGATCTGCCACAGGCAGAGACATCAACTAGATTGGGCCAGGTCCATCTAACCTAGCCTTGAACACTTCCAGTAATGGGGCATCAACAACCTCTCTGGGCAACCTGTTCCAGTGCCTCACCACCCTCATCGTAAAACACTTCTTATGTCCAGTCTAACTGCACCCTGTGTCTTTTAAAGCTGCTCCTCCTTATCTTGTCACTACAGGCCTTGGTGAACAGTCCTTATGTATTTAAAAGGCTGCCACCAAGTCTCCCCAGAGCTTTCTCCAAGATGAACAACCTCAACTCTCTCACAGCCTTTCCTCATAAGGAAACTATTCCAGACCTCTGCTCATTTTCAAGGCCCTCCTCCAGAAGGCCTCCTCCTCTCCAACAGATCCAAGTCTTTCTTGTACTGGATGCATAAAGAGCAAACAGAGAGCAAAGGTGATAAAAGAATGAAAACAGGTGATACTGTACAAAAAAGTGGTTCCAAAATACATTTAAAATACCACATTGCAAAATGTTTACATTTCCATGGAATAGGAATGCACTCACAGAAGTCAGTGCAAGCTTTATACTCCAGCAACAGTTCACTGTCGAGATAACCTGAAATATTACTGGTCTGCAAATTCAGTCTCATGTTTGGAAATATTTTGACTGCTCAGTAAAATGCTGGAGCAAAGAGCTATCTGCTGAGCCAAGACAGGTGTTTGAATGGGCACTTTTCAGTTTAGTAACAAATGGACTGTTGGTTTGGACAATGGGGAGTCTGGTCTGCTGGCCCTTCCCTAGTAAT
Organism: Semnornis frantzii; assembly: GCA_013399775.1. NCBI lineage: Eukaryota > Metazoa > Chordata > Aves > Piciformes > Ramphastidae > Semnornis > Semnornis frantzii. The sequence goes on along the minus strand of VWYK01023865.1, from coordinate 1,104 downwards.
GGGCAACATCAGCTCTTTCTGAGAAAGACAGGACTGCAGTTAACTGTGAAAAGCAATGGGAGAAATACCAGAACTCCACAAGCAACTGGAGCTCCCTGGTGTTTCATGCAGTAAGGCAACACAGGTCACTCTCTACCTTGCAAAATAAGAAACAGGAGTTTTTTGGGCCTGGAAGCAGCACTGAAAACAGGCAGCAAATGGCATGCTTCCTCTTTAACTTTTCAGAGTTCTGTGGTACTTGATGAAAAGATCTTTTCTTGTCAAAACAGCAGGCTTGTACAATAACTATTCAAAACTGCTCTCTCTTGGTCCTGGCTTTGCTTGATGTGCCCCAAAGGATGTTACTGGAGTAGCTGAACAGCCCAGGCTGGTTGCCTCCTGCAGCTGGCTGTGGTGACAAAGAGAGCAGACTCTGCTGCTCCAGCTGCTGAGTGCCTCCCCCTGCTTCACACCGTGGCAGAGTGGGCTAGATGTAGATGCTGCCCTGCACGGGGAAGACCATTAGTACTTGGCTCCTGGCACAGCAGTGGGTAAAACCAGCCCATGTGAATTTCTCTGTGAGGGAAACAAAGTTTTCAAGAGTGACTAAGAAGATGGGAGGTCTACCAGGGACTCAGCATTTATTCTGCAGGCAGCTGGGCATTAGGATACAACTCCGCTGTTGCAGGAAACTTGCAGGTTTCCAGAGACTGATTGCTACCTTCTGTATGCTCCCAGACATCTGTCAGCTGCTCCCTTTGACACAGTGTGGTTGAGGGAATAGTTTTTGCATCATTACCAAAGTATAGCCTGAGAGCTGAGCCCTCAAGGGAACTCCCTTTTTTTTTTTTTTTTTCTTTTTTTTTTTTTTAATTAAATACTAGAATACATCAAAACATTGCTGTCAGTCAGTGCTGGGTCCATCCCTATTCAATATATTCATCAATGATCTCAAGGATAGAGAGTATCCTTCAGCAAATTTGCAGGGGACTGGAATAGAGATAGGCTGAGAGAGCTGGGTCTGATTAGCTCACAGAAGAGGAGGCTGAGGGGGAATCTCCTCAATGCTTAAAAATGCGTAAGGGGTGGGTGTCAGTAAGGTGCCAGACTCATCTCAGTGGTCCC
>VWYK01023859.1:4850-18888 GCA_013399775.1 Semnornis frantzii | reverse complement strand
GAATCCTAACTGGGGAGTAAGAATACTTGGAGCAGATCAGGTACTTCAGGACCTGACATGTCCCAGTGTCTTTAGTTAAAAGGGAAAACTGTGGAGAGTGAATGACAGCCAACTGCAACTCTTCCATTATTTTGCTGCTCTTTCACAACTAGGCAAACAAACTGATGCCTCTTTTGGCCCTGAGAAGTCCTCTACGACATTTGTAACCCAAAGAAACTGACAGTTGTTTCTGGATGCTTGTGGCAACTGAAAGGCTTTTGGATTAGCACATCTAAAGCATCTCAGCTGAACATCTCCCTGTTCTTTCCAAGGAAAACTTAATGCTGCTGGGTCCTGATGGAACCGCAGTGAAATGCATCTCCAGGTGAACTTCACAGCCAGCCTCAAAGAAGAGAGCTACTCCTCAACACACCTCTAACACTAAGGATACCATTTTATTAGCCTGGCATACCACAGGACACTCTACTCCTATTTCACACCTCTGTTAGCAGTCAAGGTCATGTTGCTCACAGAGGAAAGAGGGCATCTGTGCTGCAGGACACTTCTAAAGCAATACTGTGACCTGCTGCTTTTTCATACTTAGTTTGTAACAATTCTGTTTAGAAAGCCCTAATTTAGGTAACTCCAAACCTCCAAGCTTCCTGTGGTCTTTTCTGTTGCAGCTCCTTCCATACACTGATTCATGTAAAGCTTAAATATTACTGGATATTACCTGATCAACCCCATCCAGTTTATTTCCATGCCTGCCAGACAGCATCTGGCCTTTCCTGCAGCCAGTAAAGACCCAACAAGATAAGGCAGAGGCAACTTCACCATTAAATTAATACCAATGCTGGTAACATAACAATAAAACAAGGGAAAGAAAAGATAATTACATACACCACATAAATCAGACAGGGGAAAGGAAAGATCCCTACCTTTCAGAAAGTTAAGATTGGTGGATTGGGAACTCAAAAGGAAGAAAAACATTAGCAAAGGACAAATTTATCCCTCCTTGGTAGATTTCTCTGGACACAGCAGGCTATATGCAATGGGAGTGACTGTTTTGTCAGCAGAGTGAACTTTGTACACATACTGGTGCTCCCCAAGGAGCTAAACCCAGCACTGCCTGTCTGGGGTTCTCACCCTTCTCCCAAGTGTTTCCCCAGCCTCTGTGAGTCAGTTTGGCTTGTCACAACATTTGCAAACAGGAATCCTGGCCAGTTAGGTTTTGAGAAAATAGATACGAGTGTGCTTTAGCTCTGCATGCCCTTTGGGGAAGCTGAGAGTCAGTTACTCTAGTGGAAACCTGTGGATACTAAGAGTAACTCTGGAGAAATATTGATACGTGGCCAAAACAGCTGTCACAGGCTGTACCTGCATCTGGAAGATTTGAACACTCACACTCCAAAAAAGTACAGCATCATGGAATCATAGAATGGATTGGGTTAGAAGGGACCTTAAAGATCATTTAGTTCCAAACCCCCTGCCATAGGCAGGGACACCTCCCACTAGCCCAGGTTGTTCAAGACCTCACCCAGCCTGGCCTTCAACATCTCCAGGGAGGGAGCAGCCACAACCTCCCTGGGCAACCTGTAAAGAATTTCTTTCTAACATCCTGCCTAAATCTCCCCTCCTCAAGCTTCAATCCACTCCCTCTCACCCTATCACTACAAAGCCTTGCAAAAAGTCCCTTCCTGGCTCTCTTGTAGTCCCCTTTCAGGTACTGGGAGGCATTCTCTTCAGGCTGTGCTTCTGGGCAAGCCATTATTTTTGCAACAGAATTGCCAGAGTAGTGAAAAAAAAAAAAAAGTGGAAAGGCTCAGGCAGGTTAGACTAGAGAAGGTGGTGCTATTATTAAAAGGAATTTCTTAAAAAACAGTCACGCAAGCATGCACATGAAAAGATAGGTTGGTTCTGACTTACTCATCACCTAAATACCTTGTTTAGGGTCATGCCAGGTTGATCAGATTGGGTTTTGCCTTTGAAAGTCTGATTCACTGTAGCAACTATGAAGGTCAACCTCCAAACTCTTTGATATCTAACAGAATTGGGAAAGAATGAAAGAGTAAGCAAGGACAGGTTAACATGAAGGCTGCCAAAGAAAATTCATCCTGCTTTCTCACAGCTCAGAGCAGTCACAGCCAAGGTGAGCAGCAACTGAACAGTGGTGAGTTTCACCCTGGATGTGGGGAAGAAAAGTGCAAACAAGATCATACACTCAGAGATCTCTCTGGTGTTTTGATTTCACTTCTGAAACTTTCTGATCTCTTTTTCACAGTGTCTCTTAAGAAACCACTGCTGCCATAGGGTGAATTATTGGGCCCCAGGCTTTTACTGAGGAAATTTGTATGTGTGTATGTCAGGCTAATGGGATCTGTACATTCAGCAGCCAAGAAAATGTAGCCCAGGGCACACTTCTAAGGGCAGATAGATCTGAGCTACCCAGCAATGGAGAAAGCAAAACACAGTCTGTACAGCTGTAGTCTCAGAAAGGATCCTGTAGCTTCCAGCTGCAGTTTACCAATGATTTAATGTTCATGTTTCATCTGATTGCTGTTCTCTAATCATTTGTCTTGCAGCAGTATGCACAGATTATTTTCACAGAATCACAGAATGTCAGGGCTTGGAAGGGACCTCCAAAGCTCATCCAGTCCAACCCCCCTGCCAGAGCAGGAGCACCTAGACCAGATCACACAGGAACATATCCAGGTGAGTTTTCAATATCTCCAGAGATGGAGACTCCACAACCCCCCTGGACAGCCTGTTCCTGGGTTCTCTCACCCTCACAGGGAAGAAATTTCCATGGAACTTCCTATGCTTCAGCTTCCAGCCAGTGCCCCTTGCCCTGTTGTTGGGCATCACCGAGCAGAGCCTGGCTCTGACCTCTTGCCACTCACCTTGACATCTTGATAAACATGAATGAGGTCACCCCTCAGTCTCTTCCTCTCTAAAGAGCCCCAGCTCCCTCAGGCTCTCCTCCTAAGGAAGATGTTCCACTGCCTTCATTATTTTTGTGGCTCTGCACTGGACTCTTTCGAGCAGCTCCCTGAAGTCCTTCTTGAACTGAGAGGCTCAGAACTGGACATAATATTCCAGCTGCAGCCTCACCAGGGCAGAGTAGCGAGGGAGGAGAACCTCTCTCAACCTACTAATCAAAGCCCTTCTAATAGACACCAGGATGCCATTGGCCTTCTTGGCCAACAGAGCACATTGCCCTTTTCATCCTGCCAAAGCTGGCACACTACTAAGTACTAAGCTTTCTTTGCTAACCCTAATAACTGTAGAAATATAAAAGCTTAAAGTAATAAAAAAGAGTGGCAAAGGAAGTGGATGCAGTGGAGTACTCACTGCCTATCTAGCAGAAAACATCCTCCAGATTTGTAGGGTGGCATTTGGACCAATTCAGCTTAGAGGAAGCCAGGGCAGCATTCCCATGTCCTCAGCTCTGGGAGGCTTTCTCATCCTCTAAAGCAAAGTACAAAAATAAAAATCATAGCTACTACTTCTAATAACAGTAACTGGAGGGGGGAAAAAATTAACATGAACCTGAAACAGAAAATAAACTTTCCATGAAATATATTTTGGGGAAAGGTACCACATGTATTGCCTCAACATTGCTCTGGGCAACCTGATCTAGTCAAGGATGTCCCTGGTGACTGCAGAGGGGGTTGGCACAGATGACCTTTGGAGGTCCCTTCCAACTCAGACCATTCTATGAACACAGATCAGAAGTAGGACTGCAGTAAGGTAGCAATATTGTACATCAGTATAGTATCTAATTCCAGAAAATACTGATTTCAGGATAGTAATTAAGCACCACAGCAATATTAGACCCCAAAAAAAGCACACAGTTTGGCTGTGTCAGCTGCTAGGGAGTCTAGGACTTCATTCTACTTTTTAGGATTTATCATTTTTTCACATTACAAGGAGTAATAGGTCACAGAATAAATCATTTAGGTTGGAAAAGACCTAAGATGATGTTTTGATTTTTTTTTTTTCTTCTACTCATAAAATACCTGTAGGGTGATTTGAGGTAGGATCCTCAGATACTTCACCAGTCCCTGTTAATTTTAGCCCTAGATAAGATTCACAGCTCTCTCTTTTTGCATTTTCCTAGAGAACAAGAGTGCAGGCAGCACAGGCACCTAGCCTGCACCTTCTCTCAGCTTCTGAAGTGGAGATGCCTGCAACAAATTACACATCCAGAGTGAAGAGCAGCTGGGACTTTCTCTGGTAGCTTTGTCCTGGGGCCCCAATAAATCATACTGAGCAGCTGACCACAGCTTTGATTTCATCCTTCTACTGCTCCTATAGCAGAAAAATAATCCAGCCATGCTGGGCAGTGCCAACTGCTCCCCCATTTACCTCAGCTGCAGACTCCAGGGACGTATTTGGGAGTCACTGGACCCACCTCTGCCACAACAGTATTTTGTCACTTGCTAGCCAATAGCATCTCAGGGCTCTGTCTGTAAACTCAGATTGCTTTGTAATATGAAGATGTTTTTCCTGGCTTGTACTTCCCCCATGTGCCCTCCCACCAGGGCTGTTGCTGTTCCAGAATGATAGAATCATAGAATCAACCAGGTTGGAATAGACCTCCAAGATCATCCAGTCCAACCTATCACCCAGTCCTAGCCAGTCAGCTAGACCATGGCACTAAGTGCCTCATCCAGTCTGATTAGGTTGGAAGGGACCTCAAAGCTCAACCAGTTCCAACCCCCTGCCGTAAGCAGGAACACCTCCCACTAGCACAGGTCACTCAAGGCCTCCTCCAACCTGGCTTTGAACAGCTCCAGGGAGGGAGCAGCCACAACCTCCCTGGGCAACCTGTGCCAGTGTCTCACCACCCTCACTGTAAAGAACTTATCCTAACATCCATTTTGAATCTCCCCTCTGCCAGTTGAAACCCATTACTCCTTACCTGATCATTCCCAGACCTTGTCAATGGTCCCTCCCCAGCCCTCCTGCAGGCCCCCTTCAGATCCTGGAAGGCTACTCCAAGGTCTCCTCAGAGCCTTCTCTTCTCCAGGCTGACTCCTGATGTAGTGAACTCCAAGATGTGGTTGACTGCAAGAACAAGAGCAGCTCCACATTCTGCTCTGCTTGCACACAGAAATGCACATTCACCGCCTAGCTCAGCCCAGGACTTCTATAGTTTAAGCTATTTAAAACAATTTTGCTTCTTTAAGTGCTCTTCATAACTCCTGCAGGTGGGAAAAAGGTGTGGGATTTTAGGAGATTTTGACCTTCTCTCATTCTGCCTTCCAGATCTCCACCACTTGGGCCACATCTTGGTAGCAGTAAACATGGGCACCCAGCAGCAGCAGAAGCCTTACAAGCGTCAGAGAGAGCTGACCAATTCCTTCACACGCTGTGAAATATCATTCACCATGCTGTGAGCTTTCTCCTTTTTGTAGGCAGCAATGTTCATCTCCAGATAAGCCAGACCTTGCTTCCCAGACATCCTTCAGGCCACTGGCCAAACCCAGCCATGCAGAGAGATTGCCACCCAAGGGTATTTCCCCTCACTCTCCTTTTTAAGGAGTCCTGAGCACCCTGGCTCTTCTCCTCAGGCTTGCCTCAGTTTAACAAGTGTAGCCTGGTTCTCCAGGGTGGCAGTGAAAAGTCTTAAACAAGCTTAATCCACAAGAAGCTTAAAATAGGCCCATAGAGGGAAGCTACATTTTTGTGCCCATTTCTGCATCTTAGAAAACCAAGAGGAGAAACAAAAGGATTATTCTGATGGGATTTATTTTGGTTAGAGTCTGTCTTTGTTATGCAATCAACAATAACCCCAAAGCAGCAACTTAACAGTAGGGCTAGGAAGGCAGAAATTGTTGGGAACATGAAACCTAACTAGGAATGCAGAGTTAGCACTGCTTCCCCAGGCATGTTCTTTCCCAGTAACTGCAACAGCTAGCAAGAGGCATTGGAGCAGAATCATAGAACTGTTTCTGATGGAAAAAACCTTTAAGATCAAGACCAATCATTATCTAACTCTACCAAGGCTGGTGCTGAGCCACAACCCTCAGCAGCACATCCTTTAAACACTTCCAGGGACAGAGGTTCAACCACCTCCTCAGGAAGCCTCTTCCAGTGTTTAAGAAGCCATTCAGTGAAGAAGTTTCTTCTAATATCCAAGCTAAATCCAGGTGCAACCTGAGGCCACTTCCTCTTGCCCTATCACTTGTTGGTAGAGAGAAGAAACTGACACCTACCTCACTACCACCTCCTTTCAGCTTACAAGCAATTCTCATAGCAGCTTGAAGACACTTCCAGAAGCAGTTCTATGAAGCAGGCATTTTCACTGGCAGTACTTGCTGCTTTAGATAGAAGCCTTTCTGCTGAATGTGTGATAGTTATTACTTGGAATCTCTGCCCAGTTCTAAACCACAACCAAATCTTTCTTCTGCCAAGAAAACAACAGACCTCCATTTGCATTTGTGGTTGTCAGAGTCATAGCAAGCTGATAACCACCACCTCAGCCCCTGAAAGAGGACTTCAAAGAGGATCATGATCAAACCATTACCTCTATCAAGCCATTTGTTGTGTCCTTTCATAGGGGGGGAGCTGTCACACAGTTCTGCCAGTGAACAAGAGCAGGTGAGCCCTTCTCAACTGTTATTCCTGAGGGCACAAAACATAGCTTAAGGCATGATTCAAACTGTTGCCTTGAGTGACCTGTACTAGTGAGAGGTGTCCCTGCCTATGCCAGGGGGTTGGAACTAGATGAGCTTTGAAGTCCCTTCCAACCTTACTGTTCTATGATTCTGAGTTTGGAGGGCCTCAGTGGAAATGTCAGCTCTGCTCCAATGTCAACTCTCCCAGAAAGCAGGGCAACAAGATAAATACACCATCACTTGCTAACTGTCTTTGCATGCTTTCAAATCTTTTCAGGAAATATCATGCTTCATTAAGCTGTAGCAGAGAAAAAACACTGGGGAAAAAAAACATCTATTAGGTGAAAGTGTGGAGTTCTAAATTCCTGAAGCTACGGAGGAGAGTGTTAGCAGCCCTGCATCCTAAGAGATACATAGTAAGGTGATGCAGCAGATCAAGTAAGACCTCACCTGGAGCCCTTAGTCCAGCTCTGGAGTCCTCAAGACAGGAAGGACATGGACCTGATGGAGCGGGTCCACAGGGCCACGAGAATGATCAGGGGGCTGGAACACCTCTCCTACAAGGACAGGCTGAGGGAGCTGGGGATGTTCAGCCTGCAGAAGAGAAGGCTCTAGACAGATCTTAGAGCAGCCTTCCAGCAGCTGAAGAGGGCCCTACAAGAAGGCTGGAAAGGAACTGTCTGCAAAGGCCTGCAGTGATAGAATGAATGGTTTGAAATTAGAAAAGAGCAGATCCAGATTCTATGAAGAGTAAAACTGTCACCTTTGGATGGTGATCAGGAACAGAATTCCTGTATTTCTAAATGTATTACAGTCAACTTCCAGCAGCTGAAAGCAAAGATACAGCAAAAAGAAGTCCTCAACATTAATTTCCACACAAGTTTAATCTATTCCTCATCACGTATTGTAAAATTAATTTGCTCCACTTAAGCCAAAGAGGAAATTCCTAAAGTAAGGACAAGACATCACTTCCTCACAGGGATTTAGGACATTTAACTCACTCTGAAGTACTAACACAAAAGAGGTTCACAACTCAGACATCTGTGTGCTGATCAACTCTATGTACAAGCACCCTAATGCAGAACACCTGAGACAGTCCAGACCACCACAACTCAACATTAAGAACTGCTTTATTGATTGCAGTTAACATGTGACAATTAAATTATGATCCCAAGCATGATGGCAGCTACTTATGCCAAGTACAAAACACCACCATAACAGCCACTTGGAACTGAAGGAAGAGAAGCAAGTCACAGAGACATCCTGGAATCAATTCTGCTTCTTGGGCATTGAAATTTCAGCCAGCTTGTAAACAACATAGGCTGCTCCTGAAGGAAGAGACAGAAAAAGATGTTCAGAAGGGTAAACAGCCTTCCTTTCAAGTCAGCTTTCCTCTCCCACTTGATCCCAGAAGAAATATTACCAAGCAGCTGCAATGCAGACACAACACATTTCCACAGTCAGGTCTCAGCTACTACTTTGGGAATTCATGTTTTAGAGGGAAAAATAAATTCCTCACAAAAAAAATCTCCCAGACTGCATAAACAAATGGGGGGGGGAAAAAAAGGGGAGAGATGTTTGTGGAACCTACACAGATGGTCATTAAGTAATGGCTACTCAAAGTAACCAAAGGGTAAATTCATTGTCTCAGCATATTTAAGTTAGAGGCTATTACAATACCATGTGACAAGCAGTGCAGAGGTTAAATATAAGCAGCATCCTAAAGCCTGCATTTATTCCTGCAGGTTTTCATCTGTGAAACCTCAGCACATCATCAGCTAGCAGTAAACAGAGCCAGGCTAGTGAGGAAAGTGATGTATCCATGTGCTGTAACTACGTTTCACTCCTGTGCAGAACAAGCTTTTGTCCTGGTGGGAGTTAGAATAGAATTGTTTGGGTTCAAGGGTTTCATTTCTCAGCTCAGCCTCTTCTGAGGAAGTGTACTTTCTGTAGTTAACAACATGTTTTCACAAGGTCTGTTCCCAGTCGTGGTAACTCCAGTCAGCACCAAGGGCTGTGTGCAGACTAAGGTCACTGCAAAAACTTGTGGTACATTAGAGGTACAGAGTGAAAGGCTGCACCTGCAGGGAGGAGCAGACAGCTCAGGTGACCCTAAACTGATCAAGAAGGGACTCCAGCCCACATATATCATATTCAGTATAAAGCTGAGGGATCACGAGGTTCAAACTCTTCTTCAGTGGCTGCTGTCTGAGGAGAACTCTGTCTCTTCTGCTTCTGATCCCAACCCATGAGTTCCTGAATCAAATTCCAGAACATAGCTTCTGAATGCAGTTCCCCTCTGCCACTGAGGCCAGCCTGGGACTTTTGCCACAGCAAGAGTGGTGATGGTGACCAATTGCCATGAGGGGGTTTAGGTTCTATCTTGGATTTGTGGATATTTAATGAAAATGGTAGAAAATAAAAGTAAGTTTAGTTTTCCAATCCGTAAGTTTCTCTCCTTTGTTGCCTTTCTCTCCCCCTTTGGGAAAGAAGAGAGCTTAATAGAGAGTAAAATCAAGATCAAGTTGGACAGGGCTCTGAGCAACCTGATGCAGTTAAAGATGTCCCTGCTTACTGCAGGGGGATTGGACTAGACTACCTTTAAAGGTCCCTTCTAAACCAAACCATTCTATGACTCTGTGATTTATGCATGTGTTTTGTTTTTCAACATAAAGATCTGATAAAATGATCTCACTGTCTGACCATGGTGGTGTTGGGCTGATAGTTGGACTTGATGATCTTAAAGGTCTTTTCCAGCCAGAATGATTCTATGAATCTTGCTGGGTTGATAGTTGGACCTGATGATCATAAAGGTCATTTCCAGCCAAAATCATTCTAGGAATCTTGCTGGGCTGATAGTTGGACCTGATGATCTTAAAAGTCATTTCCAGTCAAAATGATTCTATGAATCTTGCTGGGTTGATAGTTGGACTTGATGATCATAAAGGTCTTTTCCAGCCAAAATCATTCTATGAATCTTGCTGGGTTGATAGTTGGACTTGATGATCTTGAAGGTCTTTTCCAGCCAAAAATCATTCTATGAATCTTGCTGGGTTGATGGTTGGACTTGATGATCTTGAAGGTCTTTTCCAGCCAAAAGGATTCTATGAATCTTGCTGGATTGATAGTTGGACTTGATGATCTTAAAGGTCATTTCCAGCCAAAAGGATTCTATGAATCTTGTTGGGTTGATAGTTGGACTTGATGATCTTAAAGGTCATTTCCAGCCAAAAGGATTCTATGAGTCTATGAGAGTCTGTCCCTTGTTTAGTGGCCAGCCCAGCCCTAACCCTTGACAGCTTCTAAGCAGTTGTAGTTTTCTCTAACACCACAGATGAATTCTGAATGACTCTTCAGTCTACAGCACTATTAATCAGTGGGGGAAACAAGAGCCATTTGCAGGCCTAAACTTGAGAAGGCACAAATAAAAAAAATACAGCATGCCCAAATGTAATTTTCCTCCCTCTAACACACACTTTGCATGTTCTAAAGAAGGAAATACAACACAGTTTCCAGAAGAAACATCTGTTATGTTGGAGGTGGTACCCAAAACAAAGTATTTTAATTTTAGCACCTTGGAAATTGTACCAAGGCATAAATGTCCCAGCATTAGCCTTACCAAACAGTGAGATGCCCATGGTGAATCTGTAGAGGAGCATGTCCATCGCACCACCTTTAAGATGCACTGGGATGCCATTGTCCTCCTAATGGAAACAAGTGACAAAAAGAACCCTTTTCAAACACAGTTACTGCAATGCTGTGCCAATGTATCTAAAATTTACCCAGAACAGGAATTGCTTCCCCAAATTATCTTCCCAATCCCAAAAGACATTGAACCTTACCTAGATTCCACTTTCTCTCACGCTTTTGCTCTGGTATCAGGTGACACCACTCATTAGGGGACTGCAGTAATTGATGTGCACATTCATTTCTAAAGCAGTGACTGGCAGATGGCTAAACACTTTTAACACCAGTTTCCAGCTCCCTTGGATGCAGAAGATAGGATTATATTCCCTAAATTCTCATCTATCTCCAAAATAGTCAATCCCTGCTACAGAGAACAACAGTGGGAGGAGTCCCTACCATCACCTGGCATCATGCAGGAAACTGTTCTGCTCCAGCTTGAAGTAAAACTCCTGGACACCAGGAACTCAAGCCAGCTCCAATGCTGGCCACCCTCAACCCAGCTTTACTTGCTGCTCCACAAGAAAGGAATGAAAGGTGAAGAGATACACCTAGAGATCTCTGCCAGCAGAAACAGAACCTCTGACCTCACCCATCCTGCTCCCCTTAGCTCATAGTGAATGCTGTGCTCCACAGGCAGCGTCCCAACAAGACTGGCTTTCATTTTCAGGGGAAAGGAAACCAATGAGAGACAAAAACCACTGAGCTGGGGCTTCCAACATATCTTTTCCCTTTCACATCACTGAAGCCCAGTCTATCCTCAGTATGCAGCTACTGCTCCAGGTTATGGCTGACAATTGGGAATACCCAGTGCTTTGGTACCTGGAGGACCAAAAGGTCTCACTAGAGGGCCCTATCAGTCAGGGAGAGAGTTACTGCAGGAATTACTGCAGGAATTATTTCTAGAGCCTGAATAATTTTCTAGGAGTGAATCCAACCCCTGAAGACTGTTTTTGTAACTGAGAAGTACAGTAACACCATATCCTCATAGCTCATCTCTGAACTATAGCTACAGCTGTAAGACTGCAGGTTCAACTTTTCACTGCACTTCTGCCCTCTCACTTGCTCTGTTTTTAGGACACATTCATCTCATTTCAGAGTATTCATATGAAAATCAGACACAAATTATCTCACAGGGTACAAAATAAAAACCCTAGAGAGTCAGCAAGTCAAGTATGCACTCTTCATCTCTGTAGAGCTAACAGTGCTCATTCAATACCTGGAAAAGCTTCTGCTTCTCAGGAACTCTATTTTCAAGCTGCCTGCGTGAAGCAGTGCTTATGGTCCTCTGGGAAAGCTGGCGAAGAGTCTGAAACAAAAAAGATAAACAGTGGTTAAAAACAGTGACATTTTCCAGTATATGGAATAGAAACAGTTTCTTTTAAAAGTGAGATCAAAGTGAAAAGGACAGGAAGAAACCAACAGCTGTAGAACGAACAAACAGAACTTCACCAAATCCCACTGGTTCTGAATTCAGACAATCTTTCAATAGACTACACAAAGAGACTTCTTGTCTAGTTGCCTAAAGGAAAAACTCAGAAATTTTCTAGTTACTTTCAGTAAGACGCAACAGATTTAGAGAACTCTTATAACTAAGTATCCTTTTGGTGGAAATCTCAACCTCTGCCCTTGTATCTGTGTTTTATGCACCATTTATCATAGAATGGTTTGGGTTGGAAGGGACCTTAAAGATCATCTAGGTCCAACCCCTCTGCCACAGGCACTAGACCACATCTTGTTTGTGTCTGACTGGAGTACCAGGGACAATGACATGTAAGACAAACACGTTTGAGCAGGCAAGGATCTTCTGCAACAGCTGCAGTTCCCAGCTAGCTACCAGCACAGGAGATAAACTTCACAAAGCTGAAGAAGGCATTTCACACACACACAGAGTTTAAAGACACCTTACTATGTTCTAAGCCAGAATTTGTTTCTGTAGTCAGATCATACCTTGATGCTTGCTAGCACATACAAAACCACCAAAACCAATGACCTATAATTCTTCTGATAGCAAAGTCTGCCTTTGCTAACGTGTCACCTCTCATGATCCAGTTGCACCTCTACGCTACCAGCAATCTCCGAGAACATTGGGAACATTGCTTCTTGCCCGCAAAATTACTCTCGCTAAAAACGCAGCCGCAGGGCAAACATCCGGATGATGCTGCCTGCAGGCAACGGCAGGCACACGTAACACACACACACCCCGTCCGGATAAATACACTGGAAAACAGGGATAAACTGAGCGTAGCTTAGAGCTATTGAACTCCCATCCTCTCAACGACGAGGTCGGAAAAGCCCTCTGGGGAACATCTATTCCAACTCCCTGCTAAAGCAGGTTCACCCAGAGCAGCTCACACAGGAACGTGTCCGGGCAGGGTTGAAAGCGTCCAGAGGGGGAGACTCCACAACATCTCCGGGCAGCCTGTTCCAGTGCTCCAGCACCCTCACGGGGAAAAAGTTCCTCCTCCTCACGTTTAAAATGAAACCTCCTGTGTCCTAGCTTGCACCCGCTGCCCCTTGCCCGATCATTGAGCCCCACTGAAAGGAAACTAAAGCTCAGCTTTCGGTGGCGCGACCGGGCCAGGACCTGCAACGTAACCCTTCCCTTCTTCCCAGCAGCTCCCGCAGCAGCAGGCGCCTTTAACGCTGCCGGTAGCGATGTCACCGAGCGCCCGAGCACCGCAGCGCGGGTGAGCACTCGGGATGGCGCCACAGCCCCCAGTGGAGCTCCCACAACCCCGCCTGGACGCGACAACCCCAGCTACCCGCGGCGGGCTGACACAGTAGCAACCACGGCAGCAACAAACTGCTCTCCCCGGCTCAACCCGTCCCGGCATAAGCGACCTCACCAGCAGGTTTCGCCACATCGCGGCTCTTGGTCCTCTCCGTCCCCTCCGGCCGGTAACAAGGGCAGAGGAAGCGGAAACGGAAACAGCCTCTCCCGCCAACCGGAAGTACCGCGGAGGCAGACCGGCTTGTGCCCAGAGCGCCGTCTCAGAGCCTACAGCGCCGCCTAGCCAGCGGCTGCAGACCCCGACGGGGCTGAGAGCAGCGTCGGGAGAACATGGCGGCGGCGGGGCTGGGGCGGGAGCGCGTCCCAGGGCAGGCTGCTACCCTCCTCACGCTCCCGCCAGTCTGTCCACAGCAAAACAAGGAGGACAGGCAGCAGGGGAGGCAGCGAGAGGGGACAGGTGAGCAGGCACAGCGCAGGCCTGGCCCCCATGCTAGGCACGGGGCTTGCCAGTTTCCGCCCGATCGGATGGTCCAGTGGCTTCTGGGACAGCGAACCGCAGAGTGGTGGGGTCGGAGGGGAGCTCCGAAGCTCACCCAGAGTAAATCACAAAGGAACAGAGCCCGGCAGGTTTGGAAAGGCTCCAGAGCCAAGGAGACTACAGGCTCTCTGGACAGCCCGGGCCAGTGCTTTGCCACCCTCAGGGAGTGTTTTCCTTACGTTCAAGCGGAACCTCCGCTCGGCAGTTTGTGTCCGCTGCCCCTTGTCACTGGACGGCACTCTGGCTCTGTCCTCCTGCCACTGACTCTTTAGCTGTTGAATAAGCATCAATGCGATGTCCCCGCAGTCTCCTCCAGGCTGAACCACCCCAGCTCTCAGCCCTGCCTAGTAAGCTCCGTGTTCCAGTTCCCTCCTCAGAGGGTGGCTCTCGTTCCTCCTCCTTGAGCTGGGGTGGCTAGAAGCAGATGCAGTATACCAAGTGAGACCTCAGCAGAACAGAGCAGGAAAGGAGAACTGTGAT